>CAEFZX010006204.1:0-25218 GCA_903066825.1 Alfaro cultratus | reverse complement strand
GTGAGGTGGGATGGATTATCTCAGCAAAGCAGAAGTGCTCACTATCAAACATTTAGACAGATTTGTGGACAACATTTAAAAGAAATGGTAATATTGTTTATCTGGAATGAATTTTAGATCTTTGAGTCCATCTCATGAAAAATGGGAGCAAAAACAAAAGTGTTGCATTTATATTTTTGTTGAGTGTACTTTATTTTCACTGTTTGTGTGGATTTGCATTTCCCCACCGTGGGATGATAAAGCATATTCTATTCTAATATGTCTCTGCAGGGCAGGTCTGTAAACACTCCTGAAGTCATTTTGAAAGTAAAGGAAGTTGTTCTATAGTTGGGTTGAGAGATGAAGATACTTTTTGAGTGCGTGTGTGTGTGCCAGGTTTTTATATCCTTATGAGAACCCATTTCTGTCTACAATGTAGGGTTGTGGGGACCATTGCTCCTTGTGGGGACATTTTCTTGGTTCCCTAAGGGGAAATGCTGTTTTTGGGTTAGGGGTTAGGTCTGTGATGGTTAGGTTTAGGATTATAGTTAGAGTTAGGCTGTAGGAAATGAATTTAATATAAAGTCCTCACAAGTCATGACAACACGACTGCGTGCATGTGTGAGAAAGCGTACCTTTCCATGCTGGCCCAGCTTCTCGTAGCAGACCACAGCGTCCTCCCAGAGCTGCAGCTGCTGGTAGAGCAGCAGAGCTGAGCTGACGCAGCCCAGGTCTATCAGCAGGCTGGCCAGCAGCTTCTGCAGAGCAAAACCAGCCCAAACTCTGTCAGTCCACTCATTAAACTCTACTCTTCTTACGGTCAACAGTAAGCAGCAGTCATCCTGATCTTTTACCAAATTATAGGACATCCTATGTTAAAAGCACAGAACCCTGATATAGGAAAGCCAAGCGGTACAGAAATGAATGATGTTCTCCTCTCAGCCATAAAAAGGCCTTTGGTGCTTTGTTCCACGCCTGCTGCAGCTGATTGCTGCACTGCTCCCCCTCAGCCTCCGTCAGGTCCCCAAACACCGATGCACACTCTCCCATTCCAGCTTTATTGCTGGATCAGTTATTACATGCTGCCAGTTGCTGCCTCCTCCCCTCCCATCGTCCTCCCCTTCCTTTTTTAATCTCCTCGACACGTCTTATTCCATCTATCACAGATCACAGATTCTGCTTACTGCTCTTATTTTACTTCCTTTCTTTATTCTGAGCAACGTAAAATTCCTCTTGTATACTCATGTTTTCTACTGCTTTAAGGGTAAAGAGGGGAAGAGACATCAGTGACGCCACAATTCAATGTTGAATTGAGTTACGCTCACTTCAAAGTCAGAGGCGTCTCACAACAATCAGATGTTTATGCTCCACAGGAGCAGAGACTTTATACAGCAGCTCAAAACAAGCAGCCTAAAACATGACTTATTCTGAGGGTCTTAGTCCCACCATGTCAAAAGCCAAGACATTAGAAAGTTAACATTAATGTCATGTTTTTTATCATTTGTAATTGCGCTTCGCTAATTATGTGTTTTTCAATTTGTCGAAGTATTTTGCACCTCAGGGCCACCATAGTTTCTAGCTGGTAAAAGCAGCGCAAACACAACAACAAAAAAACTAGTCTGGTTCCTGGAAAATGTTCCTCTAGATCATTTCAGGCTGCTCCAACTCCCGTCCTGGACAGCTGCTGGTCTGCAGCTTTCAGAGGCATCCTCTCGCCAACACACCTGAACCAAACGGTTGAGTTTCCTCATCTACATTCCTTCAGCTCTACAGAAGCCTGTCAACCAGCCAGTCGTCTGATTCAGGTGTGAGCAGGCAGAACAGCAGCTACTGAGGACTGGAGTTGGAGACCCCTGTTCTAGTGGAAACGCACCTAAAGATGACAAAGCATGAGAGTGAATGATGAAGTAACAGAACAATGAAAACCATGAAGCATGAGTTGAGCTGTTGTACATGGCCTGTGTGATACCTGGACGGCCCATCTGGGTGGTACTTGGCAGCAGTAGAACACTTTGAGGCGCTCGCTCACAGGACAGCGCTGGTCTTCAAAATGATCGACTATTGCCTGCAAGAGACAAGAGTGAAAATGTTCTTCAGGGAACGATTTACCCTGCTACAGTTACAGTTTGAAACAGCAGTTTATTGATGAAAGAGATGATTAAAGCAGATTGAGAACCAGTGAACTTGGAACCATCACTGCATATGCCAGCAGAGAACACACTGCAGTTGGCTGCTGAGTATCGACGGGTTTCAGGGTCATTAGGTACTAAATGGCTGATGATCGGGAGAATCCACGGAGAAAACAGAACAGTGACAACTATTTTAGACTGCAGCTGTTGAGAAGCTTCCATCTCATCTTTTAACACTTCATGCCTTGGAAATGTATTATATTTTTATAGATTAAATATCTGCTTGGTCCATAAACTGCCACACTAAAGGTTTCTGAGAACACATTCTTCCATATGACACATGCCAATATCAGGGAATCTTAAGTACAATCATTTTGACCTTTTTGCCAATTTTCCCAGAAGTGGATGCTCATCAACTCCCCTCTGGGTCAGAGCAGGTGGCGTTCAGAGCCTTACTGTCTACCAAGGATGTGATGTATGCAGTTAATCATTTATTATATTTTTGTGACATTGCTAAAAATGATAACCATTTTAAAATGCTCTATTTGCCAATACATTTGTCACTCCATGCATGTTATTGAGGCCATCAGTTGTTGGCTGCATACAGTCAAGAATTCAACAGTAAATTTGTTTACCATTTTAATAGACAATACATTTTTTGTCATTAAATTGTACAATTTCTTACATATTGAAAGAAATTTTGTTGTAAGCCTCCAATAAAAATAAGTAATAATAAAAGCATCAATATAAACATATACAATAAAAAGATTTAATTCAGGGGAATATAGTAGCCTTGTGGCATGAGGGATGAAGTTGTTGTGGAATCTGGTTGTTGTTCTTCTGGTCTCCATACCAACATTTTGTAGATTCAAGTACAAAGGCCATCTGTCCCAAATCTGAAGTTTACAGAAATTAAATCATGCAAACAGTGAAGCTGTTGGTAGTAGGGCATAATTTTTTCATAACTAAAAAAAAAGGGGAAATTAAATAATAGACTGTTCTTTTTTCCTAAGACATGTAGGTAAGACTGCTTAGGTGTCAGGTTACAAGAACCTCTGATCCACCATCATGTAGGAGACGGTATGCAACCTTTGACCTGACAGATATGGACAGCAGTGTTGGGCTGCTGTTTTAGAATATATCTGTTTATTTCATTCATTTACAGCAGGGGTGCTCATACTTTTTGAGACCAAGATCTACTTTTTCTCTCACCAGTCGGCTGAGAGCTACCTCATGACACGAAGACATAAAAATTGTAAATTAAATTCTATTGACTTATTTTATATGCAAATATACATCAGTTATAGCAGAAATAATAAAGTGATAGAAAACTTAATGCAGTTTCTTCCTCTGTGAGATTCTGACACTGGGAGCAGGTTACTGGTTTCTCAGTCAGAAGCTGGTTGCAAACCTGAGGCCAGCAGGTGTCAGTCAGTTATGGTAGATCTGAACTTTGGTTTGATGACGTCAATATGAGAAACTACAGACTGACAGGAGGAACCAAAGAGCTCTGTTAAGGTAAAGGCAAATCTTCTGAAGTTGGGATATAATTAATTTAATTTCACATAATTATCTCGGTAGAAGCCATTTGTTTGTTAAAACTTAATGAAATATATTTGTCCTATTTGACGTTTGTTGTGACGTAAACTCACAAACAAACGAGGCCATTAGTCCAAGTCTGTGGTTAATTGAATGTTCAGAATCTACAGCGGCTGTAAAGATCCACAGGAAAGGTAAAATAACCCGAACAGGTGATCAACTCAGAACCACTCGCACATTTTTACTCTCTCTCTCTTTGTCGTTAAACACACCCGTTGCCATGGCAACGGCCTGCGCCCCGCAGAGATTATGTTAAAAACATTCAGTTCGTTACGATATCAGGTTTCCAGGCTTGATGTTTATTTCTCGATTATTAATAAGCCTCTCCTCTGTAGTGATTGTGTAGCTAATTTAAACTCCTGCTCTGATAGTCAGTCGGTCTTTGAGTCACTTTTTTTTGTTAATGGAATCGAAACGCACTGAATTGCGCAACACCTTGTTGAACAATAATTACTAAGATTATCAAATTTAACACGTTTTGTTCATTTAATTATTATTTAATGAAGCTGCAAACGTTTTGGATCTTAGTGAATATTTTGATAAGCGCGTCAGAAAAGGAAGTTCTGGTCTCAGCGCCCTGGAGGCCTTCAGTTTGTCACCTGCTGCTGCGATCGACTCGAAACCTTCCCGCGATCGACCGGTCGATCGCGGGAAGGTTTCGAGTCGATCGTGATCGACCGGTCGATCGCGATCGACCTTATGAGCACCCCTGATTTACAGTTTAAAAGTTTTGAAGGAATAGGAGTGGTTTGAAGAAGAAATCTTGTGGTTTACCCTTCTTTTAAAATAGAGAGAGAGAAAAAATATATTATCTTTGTAATCATACAGATTTCTACTGGTATACTTCATTATACACTTTATTATTTTCTTAAAAGTTTAATTTTATACAGAAAAGGCAAATGCTGAACTCGCAGCTGCTCAGCTAGAAGTGAGCAGGAGAGCCGAGTGGTGAGAAGAAAGCACTAAGATGTGAAACAGCTTTGGACAAACACCTAGAAATAAAAAGGAACTGATCACTGTACACTGACAGAGCAATCACAACAAACAGAAGTGGCTTTGTTACCAATGCACTTCAACACGGAGAAGACACAATTAAATGAGTTGGGGAAAACCGTAAAGTTGGAAGAAAGTGTGTTTCATGTAAACCTGGAACAATTCTGGGAAACGGCACAGAGAACAGCAGAGCTAATCAAAAGCTTTACTGCTTCCAACTGCTCTGTGCAGCACCAGGCCTCAGACTGGACAGCTCTGAGAAACAACCAAAACCAATCTGGACTTCATTTGGTCCACTTGGAGCACTGTAGCTGTAGTCCTCAGCTTCAGTCACCGGGCTAGCTAATAAATCCTTCAGCAGGTTTTTCATAATCCCATCCCATGTCTGTGTTCGCTATTTCTGGGATGTGATTGATCAACATCGAAAATAACATTTGGAGCTGTTGGGGATTAATGGTTTTGTTTGTGTGCAGGGTTGTTCAGAAAGAAGGAGCGAGGTTACTCAATTACTCATCGACACTGCGAGCCGAGCGAAGCTCTGTAACGCCGTCGGTAGCTTTCTGAAGCAGACGCACACACCAACACACTCAGGAAAACAGATGTCCAAGGAGCAGCATTGGATTGAAATGCACTGCTTGTACATGGAGCATAGTTCTTTATTTCTTTTATTCTGTTTTGCTGCTGAATGTAACACATATATATATATATATATGTGTGTGTGTGTGCAAAAAGTATGCTGCACACTCATGGTGAGCTCCAGGTTTGAACTCATAATGAAGGTGGAGAGGACTTTCTTGTTCCGCGGATGAAAAATGATAGAAAAAAGGACTAAAAGGACTGATGTATGAATCAGCAGATTGCTGCCATCAGGGTGTTTCACAGTGCTAAAGAACCGACCCTGATCTATCTCACACATCATACTCCTTCTCTTGCATTGAATCGTTCTGATGGCCCATGGTGACTACTGATCATCAATCTCATCCAGATGCTGGTAGTAAATGACAATCAGTTGCTGAAGGATTTTACAGACATCTGCCGTCATCATCAGCCTGAGCTGAGATCTGGTTTGCGTGCCAGGAATTAACGCTGAAAGTTGGCTTTTGGTAACTGAATCGGCCAGGATGGATTGGGTGGTAAGTCCTAGTTTGGACAAGGCATAAAATATTAAATATTAACGCTGTGTTCAGACTGAATGTGTCCAATGTCTCAAGTTGGACTTTGAAGTCAGACGCTTCATATCGAGAGTCATATTGAAATCTTTGCTCTAGACGTGCAAACGAGCAAAGTGTGGAAAGATGCGTGTTGGTTGTTTTCCTCTGCTGGTCTCTTTGTACAATGGCAGATGAAATTGAGCAAGTGGCTTTGCTTTATTTGAGAACGTTGTCGGGCGACTCCCAGCTGCATGGACTCACCACATAATTCAGAAGCGTTCTGAATTTGGTGAGCTTCACCACCTACTTAGCAGCACGCTGATGAGGATTGCTTTCAGCTCTATTTTCATCTCATCCAAGCCCAGTTTGACATTGTGTCACTTTACTTCTGAATAACAAACCTCTTGGCCGCCTCCTTACCTGGGTTTGCATCATGGCTCTCTCAACACACCGAGTTCTTCCTCGTTCTAGTTTGGTCCTGAGGCAGAGTGCTGCGACCTCCACAGACCAGAACTTCGGCTGGGACAGAATGCACTGTTCCAAAGACAAAAGAGACACAGAAGATTGGACTTATTTCAGTCATTCCTCACGTGAAAGGAAGCAGTTCTGGGGTAATCTGCTGATCTGTGACAAACTAGATGAACTCTTCAGGGCGCAAACATTTTTTTGTTTTGTTATTTAATCAATCTTCTAAAAGATGGAATTCTGAATATTTAAGTGAATAGGAATAAGCTATTACGGTTTGCAACAAAGAGACAAAACAAAGATATACTTTTTATATAGCATGTTCTATGTACTTTAACCTGATGGTCACATTTTGTTGTTGCATTATAATGGAAAACATGTTCCACACTGTGGAATTTTTACTTTTGACAAAACATTGCTACTCTTGAGTAAAAACTCTAAACACTACCTGCTGCCATGGTGAAGAGTAAAGAAAAAACAAAAAATGCATCAGACTCAGACACACCAAGAGTCTAAGTAAAAGGGAGACTTCTTGTTTGTGCAGAAGCTTTGTTTTTCTAATGTCACTCTGAGCCATTTGGAACTGGAAGTGCTAAGTCCTGTTCTAACATACACTATATTCACATTACTGACTTGGTATCGGTTGGGTTTATGATTTTGTTTTTCCTTTGATTATTACTTCTTCCTGGTTTTGTTATGAAGTAACTATAAACAAATTTTTCCATGTTGGTCTTATACCAGACTTTGTGCCCAACTTGACATTTTCGCCGGCCTGATAACGTATTTCTGAGTTGAATAAACTGGATAGTATTTACCAAGACCCACTTTTAAAAAAAAAATAAAAAATCATCTGTTTGACAGTATTAGCCTGGACTGAACTGAATTTGGACTGAATTTGATTCAATAGAGCTGGATAAGTCAAAGACTTCTCCTGCTCGCTGTAGTGAGAAATCGACAAGCAAGCCTCATTTAAAACACCTAATTATTAAAAGCTATTAGAGCTGCAAAGGCTTTATCTGGGCACTGCGGTGATAAGCTGGTGTGTAATAGCCGGGGCAGCTTGGGGTTTCAGCTCTCAAAGAGCTGATAAAAGCTTTCCAGGGAGCAGTGCAGGTGGGGTGCAGACATCCAGATGATTTACCCACAGATAGATATGCCAGAAAAGGACTAATGCCTGGATCATCTCTAATGATGGGATTATGCAACGATGAATTTCTACACACAGATTATTGATGACGATGTGAATGTCTCATGAAAGTGATCGATGTCGGTAGCAGTGATGAACAAGCACTGATGTTGTTTGTGGATACTTAGCAGGTCTTGTCGGAGTCATTAGTGCAACTGTAAACTGTCCTAATTATGCAGTTATTCTATAGCTATATAAATCACTGGGTGATTAAAATCAAATGATGGGACATGATCAGCATTTGTCACCCTGCTGTTAACATAAACGAGCACAGGGGGCTTTTCAGAAGCAATCAGAACTTTGTGAATGGAACATTGAACGTGCCAGGAAGAAGAAAAGCCCTTACATTATAGCTCTGATTTACTGTAGCGTTTACAACAATGTAAAAGTCGGAATACAAGAAGCTTTTAGCATCAAGGACTCTATGGTAGACATGATATCAATAGACCATCATTCCTGTTAAAAAACATTTCGAACATATCTCTGCAGACATTTGGTTTGTTAAAAACCTCAACCATGTTTTTAGAGTTTGTTTCTTTGACCTCTTTCACAAGCTCAGCATTGTAGTGAAAATATAACTTTTGAGTCAAAATAAAATCCAATTTTTCAAAATACTTCCTGTGACGACTCCTTTTCAACGCGGACCATCACAATCAATTCATTTACATTTGTAGTATATATCCAAACCTTTCTAATTCAGGGCGCAGTTTTTTCTGTAAACCCAACTCATTTAACTGAGTTTGTCCTCAATCAGGGCTCATTATCAGAATTACTCTGGAGAGCAGTGCATGAAGTCGAAATCAACATTGTATTATATTCTGGGGGAGGACACAGGAACAGAAGAAGTGCTCTGATGAAGATGGCCGGCCACGTGACAACCATCTAACCAGCCTGCAGATTCCTGGATCTACATGTAGGCTGGGAAGATGCCTGCTCACAGAGCCAGCCGCTGCCTGGCCTGCAGCAGCTTTCCTTTCCACTCTTAACACAGCAGCCGCCATCAATGACGGTCGGCTACTGAAGACTGCTTGTTGGGCCAGATGACGACGCTCATTTAAAACAGTATTTAAAAAGCTGCTAGCGCTTTAAAATGGTTTGTTTGCTAGCTTTTTGGAAACTTCACTGGAAAAACTAAGTTAAGAAAAACAGAGGCAAACACATTGAGAGTACCGCAACTCGTTAGCCGTTAGCTGCTGCTTCAAAGCTCGTCAAGAAAACCAACACTTAAAAAATATATATATTTAATGTTAATGTTTATTGAATTACCAATGAGACAAATAAGTGGTGAACATGTTTTTCTTCGTAGGCATTTCAAATTAGGTTACTGACATAAAGATTTTGAGACAATAATAAGCCCCCAAATGGTGAGTAAAAAGTTGAGCAATACCGAACGATATTGCCCCTACTTCCCATCTCAGTGGTCATACCGTTACGCCTGATTAGTGTATATATGGCCTAAAGTAAAAGTGCTTTTCAGTAATAGACTGTCGGCGCTCTGAGGCAGCAGGTCACAGTCGGGAAACAACGGCTGCTTTTTATCCAGCTCAAATTGCTATTCATGAGTGGTGTCCAAAGCACTTTTCATCATGTTATTGTCCCAGTGTAGCATTTGTTGTGAGGCAGCGCAGCCCTGAACTGCTTCCCATTTCTGCAGCATATTGAGCTCGCCTTTTCACTGATTAGATATTGATTCCCTGATGCTGAGCCTTTAAACCAGCTCTGAAGCCTGACTCCCCCCGTCCCATAAGTCTTGGTGCAACAGTAACACAGACAGACACACAGGATGGTGTTATCTAGAACAATGCTTTGCATTTGGATGATTTCATTGAATTTCTTGCTATAATTGCATAGCATTTTGGATATCTAAGAAACCTGTGAATACATTTTCCAGAGCCCGTGGTGGGTAGCCTTTGTTTTAATGCCTTCCAGTTTCATCTCAAGCCTCAAAGGTTAAGGAGGAGTAAAACAATGAAACAATGACCGATCTTGACCAAAGCTCTGTGAAATAGCTGGTTCCAGGTCGGCTGCTATTATTTGGAGTCACTGAGCCAATAACCCAGAATCTTTCTCCACCTTCTTTGCCAAACAGCTCATTTAATTAGAGAATGTTGGGTTTTAGTATGTGGTGATGACTAATGCCTCACACCTTTACCTCCTTTATCTCAAATCAGCTTGCTTAGGATTTTAACCTTGACTTTACAAATACAGAGAAAATAACAGGAAAGTAACGATTTAAAAAGTAAACCACTTCACACACATTCCTGCATGGAAACTACAGTAGTCCACATTCAATTCAGTTAAGTTCAGTTCATTTCCAAAATACTTTTGAATGTCATAACGTCTATCATTAAAGTATTAAAAGAGTTGTGGATGCTGATGCTGTGGATATTGAAGATCTCTGGTAGCAGTCAGTTAGGCAATGAATCTAAAGAAGCCTCTGACTGAAGACTGTTGCTGTCGGACAGTGTCATAAGCAGCTATGTTTCCATCCAACAGTCATGCAAATTTCAAGCAAACCTTTAAGATGTTGCAAAAAGGCGGAAGAAAAGAAATGGTAGTTATATGTGTTTGGAGCAAATCAACCAGGCTACGCAAAAAATGTGATTTCGTTACATGTTTACGCTACACATGGTTGAAATAAACAGGAAGTAGAGGTTCCAAACTAGCACGGCCCATAATCTCAGAAAGGGAAAGTCCACTCCTCTGAGCTGGAGGTTTCAAATTAGAAATCTTTCCGAGCTCCGTGCCTCTGGTAAGGCACAGTGGACGGGAAGGTTCGGAACATTGTAGGCAAATGTATTTCCATCTTCTCTTTAGAGTTTAAGATCTTTTTCAAATAATCCACAAACAATCTTAGTCCCAAAACCTGTTTTGAAAAAAATAAGAAAGCAATTTCGTATTTTGCCATTTCCATAAACTTTTTCTAACCAGAGGCGTCAAAATGTGCACAAAAAACATCGATGGAAACACGACCACGATCATGCATCAACATTATGTATTATACCCATTTTACAAACATTCTATTGAATCATTTTAGAGAATTATGTCAATGTTATTATTGAGAACCAATTCATTCTAGTTAAAAGAACAGTAAAAGAACTTACAGAAGTGAATGCCAACAGTTCTTCTGCTGTTAGTTTGTGCACAGGATTGTTCTTCTGAAAGTCGGTGCTGGAAGATAAGAGAATAGATTAGAAGGACAAACTCACCAGCCGCTCTGCAACCTGAAACGATGAAGAAATGAAGAACTGAAGGAGTGAACTAAAATGAGCTCATTCATGAGCAAACACATGGATAAACAATAAATTAATTAGTGAAAGAGCGAAAGACCAAACAAAGTAAATGTTCAAATATTCGTGTTTCCATAAGTAAATGGTCACTGTTCAAAACTGAAAAACTGCTGTTGATTTATCCGTAAAAATAATAACAGGACTAATTCAGGACCAACTGAATCTGCAGCTCATATGTTAGCTGAACCCTGTGAATGTGGTGGTGAAACCATTGTAAATACTCAATGGTTCCTCTCCCACAGAAACCGCAGCGCTAATAAGAGACAAAATGCAGATGTGCTGCGAGGTTCTGTCTGTATTGGATCTTTCTGACCCAGATCAGGTCATCACACTGCAGAACATCCAGAAAACCAGGCAGTAAGCTAACTGAACATGCCAGGATGAAGTCACACACTTTTCCCAAACGTTCCTCCAGCCAGCGCAGACCCATCTGTGGTTCAGGAACCCGGTGCAGCGCCCCCCAGTGGCCTGTTCAAGAAGACATGCGTCTTCAGTTGAAAGGCCTCACACTCCAAAACAAAAATAAAAACCTCTGCTGGTAGAATTATAATATGGAGCAGCAGGTGTTCCACCTTTAAGAGCTCTGTCTGACTTGGACAGAACTCTTAATTGATAATTACAAGCCTTAACATATAAAATTAATTTCGTAAAGAAAATAAAAAAACTGTTCAAGAAAAAAAAAAAACTCCAGTTCTCTGCAACATGACCTCAGATTCCCAGCCCAGACCAAAGAGCTGCTTCTGATTTTGTGGTCAGGCTATGAAATGTTTGATTCAAATCGCTAAAAGTTGATCTCTCTCTCTCACACACGCACACAGCCCTCCTGAGAAATCCTGAGCTCAAGAGCTGTGTCACGGCTTTCTGAAAATAACCCGTTTCAGAAGCTAAATGGCTTTTCTGAGTCAGCCTCTATTTGAACGTACATCAGAACGCACAATAAAAACAATCTGAATGATCATATTTTCCGACCCGGCTCAGTTTCCTCTGCTGTGCTGAGAAAGTCACACACACCTGAACACTGTCTGAGAGCAGGTGTGGGATTTAAGAATATCCCACACTCGCATGCAAAGAGATAAATCCAGAAATGAACGTGAAAATGTCAATGCAGCCGTTTTTAAGACATATTGTCTGATGCATGGCGGCCATTACGTGAAACGCGCTACATCGACCTCGCTCAATTCTACTCCCCTTTTGTTTGAGAGATCCTTGTTATAGGAGGGTTTTGACAGAACAGATTTGTCCTAGCGGCTAATGAATGAATAAACAAACAACAGAAGCTAAGCAAGAAAGAAAGAGAAACTAAACATCAGACATTTCTTTTAGGAAGGAGAATGAAGATGGAGCACAGCTGTGTTTAAGCTGAAGGCTGCTAAAAGAAGCCAGCTTGGCTTTTAGATGAGAAACGTCTTCCGAGACAAAGTTTCAGACCGTTTCCAACGTCCTTCAGTTCCCTTCAACCATAAGCCCCAACTCTGGATCCTCCAAGGGTTCTAGAGGCTGTTACAGTGTTATTAACAAAGCCAGAGGCAGAAATCATCTGCCGGTTTTCAGTCAGACAGAGTACCACAGAGGAGGAAAATCATTTTCTTTCCTTTCTTTCTCTCTCTCTCGGTGTGTTCAATGAACAGAGCGAATCGTTCCGGCAGCTCATGCTGAGCCTCGCCAGGCGCTGCCATCTCTACCAACTAATCCTCCAAATCCTGACACCTTAAATGAAATCCATTTTTCAGGAAAGGTTTCTTTTTAACACTAACAAGAATAAGGAAGCTCAACTGAAGTTCTGTCTCTGAAAAGTCAGAGTCAGAAGTGGAATATGTTCGCAGAAACTCCAACAGGCAGGAATTGGGGAAAGGGATTAAAAGAGACATAAAGCACACCCACCCTCTACAATAAACAAACACTTTTCTCATTTAATCCAAGACAAGAAGAATTGTCAGAAATGTGATAGAAGAAAATCTTGAATGAATCTGAATAATCCAGTTGGTAAAAAGTATCTTCTCCTTGCAGAGCTCTTCTGGTTTTCACTGTTTGGAAGCCTTCAGTTTCTCTGACCAGACAAAGGCTACTTTTCATCCGCAGTCTCTCAAGGTACACTCAATATAAGGTACACTCTATACAATACGTTAGAGTGTAACACAAACAAATTACCAATCCTCATCCAAAAACCCCCCCAGAAAAGAATAATAATGACAAATAAGAAACATTTATCTAAGTTCTCCCTCTCTTCTTCGTAATTCACCAACCAATTGTGATTAATGTCATTTTCTTTGCTCACTTCCACTAGCCACAACAAGGTCACATTCGTAGAATCAATACACTAACATGCCTACGCTATGTTTCACAAAATGAAGTAGGCAAAATAATCTGAAAAAAAAGACAAACAAGAATAAATAACACTTCACGTCCCGATCTAAAGGGAAACAAGAACAGATGACAGACTGTCTGGAGAGGCCATTTCTACGGCTCTGAGACATTAGTGAACAATCATCACAACAATTCTCAAAAAAGCACAATATTCACACCGTCAACATGTTATAGAGAGTATATTGTATTAATACTGAAGCCAATCTGGCTACTTTTTTAACACGTTGTTAAGTAAATTAAATCTAAACCAAGTTTAATCCAAGAGTTCATATATAACTCATCCAGGAGGTCAAAAGAGAAAACATAACAGCTAAACTCCTGCAAGTCTCAACTTTCTTCAGGTAAAGTCAGACTTAACAATGGCAAAGATACAAAACCATGCAGACCCATCTGAATGATCCCCAAGACTTGACTATGAAGCAGAACTATGACTGCCCTTACAAAAAAATCACATGTGATCATTCACTTTTTCATGTGAACGATGTGTGGAAGATGTGAATCACATGTCACATGTATACGTGTGATTTTGGAACGTTTCGTGGTAAAATCACATGTGATTCACATGTGATTTTTGTTCAGAAAATTTGATTTATACTGTAATAGTTCATGACTTGAAAATTATACTGACCATCATTTGCATTGACCATTTAAGAAAATCTGAGAAAATATCACTTGCATAATAATTTGGAACACGGTATCATAAGATAAATAGACACGATAGCAGGGCTGCACAGTGGAGCAGTTGGTAGAATGGTTGCCTTGCAGCAGGGTTCGATTCCTGGCCCGGGGTTTTTCTGCATGGAATTTGCTTGTTCTCCCTGTGCATGGTGGGTTCTCTCCGGGTACTCCAGCTTCCTCCCACACTCCAAAAACATGACAGTCAGGTTAATTGGTCTCTCTAAATTCTCCTTAGGTGTGTGTGTGTGTGTGTGTGTGTGTGTGTGTGTGTGGTTGTTTGTCGTGTTTGTCACTGTGTTGCCCTGCGACAGACTGGCGACCTGTCCAAGGTGACCCCGCCTCTCGCCCAAAACGTTTGCTGGAGATAGACACCAGCACCTCCTGACCCCACTGGGGACAAGGGTGTTAGAAAATGGATGGATAGATGGACACCATAGCAGTAATTATTAGTGTATAAGCAAACGCCTCCACTTGACCTTTACTTCAGTTTGAAGTGTGGAGAGCTTTGCATCAACATCATCATGATAAACATGAGGATAAATCAGAGAGAGAGACAGTTCATGTTCTCAAGGCTCCCTGGGTACAGCAATAACAAATAGGGCCTGGAATAAAAAAATAAAAACGAATAAATCTGATGAGTGGCTTTTTGGAGGACTCAGAGGTCTAATCTACTCCTGTCTGACATTACCTTGGAGCTACATTCAGGTGTGCAGATAGGGCTTTAATTTAAACAGAGCCCAAAGCTCATCAATCATCTCCCTGCAATCTCACTGACTGCTGCGTCGCCCTTCACTTGACCCATTCGGCCTCTGCCGCGCCGGCAAAATTCATCACCGACAGGTACAGAGCTCTGGTATTAAACTGAGTGTCTGTTGGTCACCCTGGTTCTGGATGGAACCGGCCCGTAAACAGGTTCTGGTCATGGACGGGTCACTGTCCCAGGAACTGCTCTAAACACCAGTCACATCATTACAAATATCACAAAAACCCTACAGTCCATGTTGTTATAGCGACAACAATCAGTTTCTTCAAAACGAAGTATAGAGCTGGATGAAAATAAATTAGACTGAAGGATTGCTTTATTTGCATTTGCTTCCTCTTCTTCTTCTTCTTCTTCTTCTTCTTCAAAATAACCCAATATTAAACTGTCAAGTTAAAAATCCTTTTGAAAAATTTTAAATGTTTGATGCAACAACGTAGGGTGTATTTTGACATTATGTAATAAATAAAAGAGATTTATAAAAAAAGAAAAAAAAACTGTAAAGAGGTATCTGGGGCGGGAGAATTTTGTTTTCATTACTTTGTTTTAGGGTGCGATTTCTTTTACTGTGGTTGACGGACGATTGGTGAAACTGATCTTATTCACCGATCTTTTCTACAACCACAAGATTCTGAGTAAGGAGAATCTTGTGGTTGTTTAACGATAGTGAGACAACCACAACCGTGATGCGGCATTTTTTTTGGTGCAAATGCAAGGAGAATACGAACACACGGTGGAGTATATAACGTTTTATGCTAGGTTTTATGCCGATTTCCTTAATTTTGGGAGATCGGTGATCGTCCAACTTTTACATGTGAAGCCGATCTTATGCACCGATGTCATCAACCTCAGCAAAGGTCTAAAAATCAACCACTGTGCTTTTCTTTACTCCTGTGAGAGAGGTTTGACTGACAAACCGGCCGACCAGAACACGTCTGCGCATTTACAATTAAAAATAGTCACCCCATTGTTGCCAATTACAGCAACTTTCTTGATATATTGAGAAACGTATATCAATATATATTTAAAAAAATGGTATCGGCCTAAATTGGAATCGGTAAGTTAGGCTTTTTAAAAGATCGTTAACCAACAATCGGCCAGAAAACTACAATTGGTGCACCCCTATTTTATGCATATTTTATCATCATTTTATTAGTGATCAGCCACTAGATTTTAGGCATGTTGCCCAATCAATACACTCTAAGGGCAGAAACAACAGGAAGATCACTGATCTTTTGAAAATCACTGAATCACATGGATCTGCAACTCTGCTCCTGTCCTAATCACACCCAGTTTATCAATAAAGTTTGGTTTGACACTCAACCCAAATTTTTTTTTTTTTTTTTAAATACGTAAGTAAAATTGGCGTTTGACTATATATACACAACCTACAGAAAGACTAGTTTTATTTAGTCCACTGTTTGTGTTTTTTGTTGGTAATGTCTTACTTCCAAAATTTCCTGTCAACTTTTAATATTTTTAACATAAAAACACGTCGGAGCAACTGATGGATTACCACCGAGCTAACTTTTCTTGGGTGAAACTCCATGAATGTTTCATTACAGTTGAACAAAACCAAAATAAAAAACAAACATTGAACAAATCTGCTATGAATCATACGATTTAAAATAAATAAAAAAATATGGCAGATAAGTGAAACAGAAACGTGTGATTACTGTACAAAAAGAACATGCTAAGAGACGCTCGTCTCTCAGAGTAAGTTCAAAGAATCACTTGAAGGTGGAAGAAATTCCTCTAGCATCCGACTGTACAGAGAGAACCGTTCTATAAAGATTGATGAGAGAAACGCTTCAAAGTTTTTACACTGACAGTTCTGCACTTATTTCATTCTGTCCAGATCAACATTAAGTAGTCCTATAATCAGCAGGTGCCAGGCCATATTTTAAACACACAGACATGGTGAGGGGAGTTGACCTACCACACACCCAGGACGAGAGCCTGCTCTTCAGCACTCAGGTCGGGCAGCTGGTACAGATCGGGCTCAGCTAAAGTGATCCGATCCAGCAGCGTGTCGTCGTCCAGATGGTAATCCTGTCAACAACAACAACAACAACAACAAAAACCTCCAGTCACACTTGTCCACCTCTGATAAAACTATGGGGTGAGAGAAGATTTATTTTTGCAATGCATAGCATAGGATGGCAAAGGTTGCAACAAGAAGAAAACTGTGTTACATATAACGAAGTCAGGACATAAAGTCAGCATAAGCCTGCTATACTTTGATTGATGTGGAACATACAGAATATTAAGTGTTTAGTCTTCTAATTGTATTGATTTTGTTAAAAAAAAACAAAAACAAAAAAAAAAAAACTCTGTCTCTCTGCTAGTCCTGGTTCTGACATGCCAGATTATGGGCTTACAAGCAGCTGGACAATAACTCAGAGGCATCAATACAAATTCACATGTGATGGGACACCAATGTTTCTGGGTCTGAGTGTTGACGCAGGACTTGCTGCTGCTGTGTTGAAGACCTGAGCAGTCTGAGCTTAATGCCATCAGATAGTCATTCTTCTTCAGGATTTTCTGCTAGAGAGAAAAATTCATGGTTAATGGAACCATGAATACCTCCACCACACTGCTTGGCTTGACTGTAGGCAGAACGTTTTTAGTTTTTAAACAGCTGTAAAAGATGTACACATCACATCAGTGTGCATGAGGGGTTGCGCACCAATTTCACCTTTCTTCGTCCTGCACCTGTTCGTTGCACTCTCAGCAATTATTTCAAGATTATGATGACTGCTTGTGCACCTCCATATTTTTGTAACTTTTAACATTTTTAAACAGGAAACCAGAGAGGGTCACTGATGGGCTGCCCCAGCGCCTTTACCTCCAGGCTGAACAAGTTTTCTGGGGGAACTCCTGTGTTGGCAGCAGCTTTGGTCTGCCATGGATGAAGTTTTTTTCTGCTGTTGACTCATTAGCACTGACTCACTCAGTTCTACAAGCTAGTCTGTTTCCTTTAGAGACCTCCTGGATGAGTCATCAGCGTGCTCTGATAGAGTTTTTCCTCATTTGGAGATAATGGCTCTCCGGTCCAGGCATCATTGATTGATGCCCATTAATGCTTCTTATCCTTTCATTCATTTCCTTAGACTGAGGCGCGATGTGTTACGTTTGAGGCCCACTTCATATTAAAAGACAGATTTAAGTGGTTTGATTCTGCTTCGGCGGTAAATTAAATTAAACCAAATAAAAATGTTGTTACTCATTGTTAATTCATGTCTAAGCAAAGGATGTGCATGTATTTTCACATCAGGTCAGGTTGTTTTGGATTAACTGTCGCTTAATACACAAGGTTCCCCTCAGTGTATTATAAGCCACCAGGCTTTACTTGTATATTTATTTACGTTTGTTTTTTAACAATTTACTTTTCTTTAGGACTTTATAGTTGGAGTTTAAGCATTACTCTTCCAGTCTTTCAATAAGAGATAATTATCAAGTGATATTTTCAAACTTCCTGTCAACTATGAACATTTTTTAACTCAAAACCACAGCGAACTGCTGCCCTAGTGCCTCAAGCACCGGCCTTAGCAAGTTTTCTAGGGCAAACCCTGTTACGTATATTAAATAAACCTTTGAAAACTATACTTTGCATTTATTCAGGTTGTACTGGTCTAATATTAACATGGGTTTGATTATCAAAAACATATAAGTGAGATAAAAAGCAAAAACAGATGAAAATATGAGGGAAAACCTTGTTTACAGTGCTGCAGTTTGATGCATCACAGAGCAGAAAGGGACTGTCGTTTCTTTTATTTCAGATCGCTTTTGTTAAAATGCTCCAAACGCTGCCCTTAGAAAATTGTCTACAAGGTGACAATGCGGCATCAGTTTGGATTACAAAGTCCTGTCAGACCAAGAGGCAGAGCCCCTCCCTGGTTGCTGGGGTTCTGGCTCAGTGATAAACACATGACCCGCTTCTCTTCTCTCCTCCCATCACTATAAAATGAGTCGCTGAGCTCCGGCTAATGACAGTCTTGATTGAGTCCATTTACTGTCCCTCCCCCCTTAATGGAAACGTGATAAATTTAAGCACCGACAAAAAAGAAGAACTGGAGCAAAGCAGTAAGGCTGAGACCTCTCGGGACACAGCCCAGCAACCATTAAATACATTTAGAAAATATTTAAAAGACGGATATTAAACCATCAAGCACAAATTCTTTAACAATAACTTGGCAGGAGATTTGAAGAACTATTAGTTGAATTAATGTTTTGGTCCTAAAAGGCCGGATCCTTCATTGGGCTGGCAAAGAATTTGAAGAAGCACAACTTTAGCATTCATAGCAATCACTATAACTGTTTATAGTGATAGCTAAATGTTTAAGTACATTTATCAATAAATATGCTTAAACGTCGTAAACTGTCAATTCCTATATGTCGAGCCCTGTTTCCAACATCCTGGCTGGTGTGAAGGCTATGTGGGTGATAAAGTGAAGTGCTGTTCTGGTGCCTTTGATGAAAGGTAAATCGCTAACCGCTGGGTTTTATTAAGTTGATGTAGTGATTGAGTTTACTTCTGTACATCTGAACCCTTTCAGCAGTTCAGATGAACATTGTTAACTAATAGCAGGACCTTCATACAGAAATAATGTAATTTCATTTCACGCTGACTTGATGAGTCCCAAACCAAATGGTCATGAGTGATTGTGTATCAATTACTAGATTATTCTGGAGGCTCCAGCCTGCACAGAAACTGCAAACAGTTGAAGCTTTTCAATAAGAACTGAAGTCTAAAATAGGTAAAGCAGCTGTAAAGCCAAGCTAAGGAACTCAACCAGACAAAAGCTACTCTTGCGCTATGAAGATAGAGACTGTTCCTACTTTGGGTAGGCTGGCCTGTGGCGTCGGAGTGGGACTGGTCTCGCTGACCCTCTGGTCAGCCTCCTCCTGCCCCTCCTGCCTTTTCACCTCTAGGAGGAGCTGAGCCAAAAACTTTTCCTGGAAGCGGGTCCGTTTCCCGAGAGCACCTGGATTAAACGGCATCAGATCAGGAAAAGGAGTTCAACCTCAACATGACCAAATATTCCTAAGAACCCCACATTTTTGAAGAGTAGATTTCTATGACACAACACTCATATTTTCAACCAGTATCTCACACACCTGTCATGCTGATGTGGAGCCCGGAAAGCTCCTTGGCCGTGTTGATGTGCTCCTTGGCGCTCCCGTACTCGTAGTAGGTCAGACTGACGTAGGCACACTCCAGGTGGAACTGGATAGCCAGGCTCCTCTGGTCGGACAACGCCGGCTGGCATTTCAGAACTAGAAAAGAAACAGAATTATGTTTCTAAGAATGCTTCTATCAATAATACTATGAATCAATGCTTTGAACAAGGTCCATACTGAACAATAGCAAAACCACTATTCTCTATAAGGTATTTTTCTTGTTCATGTAGCACACTGCAAATTTCTGTCATACCTGTGAGGATCTTGGTGTTTCTTACAAACACAAGCCATGTGAGCAGAGTGGAGCTGCAGCATGGAGAAGGAAAGCTACAACCGCAACAACCTCCTTAAAAGCTGTATTTACCTCATTTTCTGTCCCTCTAACCTCATCAAAAATTCACTCCTTTCAACTGAAACAAAGAAACTCTCCTCAGGAGAAACTAGCACGGGAAACAAAGAACAGAGCAATGGGATAATTCATCAAAATCTGATATTTGGGGCTGAATCAAAACAATGCACTGCCTCCCATGCATTGCTACTGATAGCCCCATGCTAACATTAGCATTCAAGCTAAGATGAACATTTTAGCTCATTTTAACTTATACCTTACTGTTTCCATACTAGGATTATGCTACTGTAGATTAACATACTAGTAATAGCTCCCATGCCAACATTAGCATTTTAGCTAAAAATAGCATTTTATTTAATCTGATGCTGAAATGGTGTAAGTCAGTCTTAGTCAACATGCTATTGATAGCATTGTAGCTAACGTTTGTTAAAAAAGATTTTGTATTTATTTATTTCAAACAGATTTAAAAAAAACAGGCAAACAAGCAATAGAGAAAATATGTGCATACATAACCAAAAACAAAATAATTTCATTGCAAGTATTTTCCTGTTTGAAAAGGAGCAGGAAGAAGTGAACACTTATTAATCCTACCCCCCCATCTCAATTTAATGAAATAATTCTGGACATTTACATGACATGCAACAAAGACACACATAAATTATCTATTGCTTAAAGCTGTATAAGATTTGATGCTCAAACTTAAGGCCCACAAAGCCTTAACTCAGCCAGAGAACTCCTGATTCTGGTCTAACAAAGTCACAGGAATAGATTTACATGCAAGATGTCAGAGTCACCCCTTTAGAACTGTCGCTTTCACATTGAAGGGAATGACTCACTGCAGGGTGTGTGTGTGTGTGTGTGTGTGTGTGTGCGTGCGTGCGCGCGCCATCACTAGAAAGCAAGAAAAAGATGCAGTGGATGGATTTTACTAAACAAGGAAAACACACTAGATTTCAGCTACCATAATTAAAGGGTAAACCATGTTCAGTAACAATGTGATGTACTTCAGGATGCCACTGGTTGTTCAACATCACTGTTCACTGGAACTGCATGTAAAAAAAATATCCTAACATCCTGTGTGTTTCATCATAAAAACATATCTGTCAATAAAATCCATTTTTTCAACTCCCAACATCTTGTTCCTCATGGGAAACGCTAGACGGCTGTAAAAGGGACAAGATATCCACACTGCTCTGGAACGAGCTCCCAGAGCATCAGTAAGAAGCTTAAGGAGTAAAAGTAATAATTCAGAAAAATGTGAAATATTAAAATCAATCAAAATATTCTCTGTACAGGGTGAGAATATAGAAAATGACCATATCGTTACATGATAAAGCACAAACTGAGAAACAGCTTATAGCTGTAGTCAAGTATGGAGATGTGGACTACGATCTTTTAGTCTTCTCATGAGAGAACCACCTGCATTTTTTCTATATAAATGAGAATATATTTTCAACAAAACATGTTAATGCCAGGATAACACAACAAACTATCAACCTGTTTGAAAGTGTCATGTCTCCACTAATAAAAAAAGAGAGAAAAACACTCAAAAGTTTGAAACTAGACAAGAAATAAACAAGATCTTGGCCGCTGAAGAGAAACTGATTCCACTAATGATGGTTAAACTAAAGCAGCAGCAGGACATTCAAACATCAGTTAATTAAAACTGTTCAACTGCTAATAGACGTTGTGATTAAAAAGAGCTGAGGAAATGAATTCAGCAGCACCTTACCCCACAGAGCACCAAACCAATCTAAAGTGAGCCAGACATGATGACAGCTCCGGCACAGTGCAGCAGCTTCCCACCGCATCCTCCACACCTCTCTGCTCACAGGAGTTTTATATCCAGCACATACTGCTCCTTCTTTACTACTGCTAACCATTATATCATATTAAACAAGAGCAAATAGTTGTCTGGTTTTAGTCCAACCAGGATCACAACAACTGTGGAAAAGTCAACTAAATGTTTTAAATGTGCTCTAACAACAGTCTTGATGGGACACTAAAGGAAATAGTAAGTGCAGGAACTAACCTAGATCCCATGCTGGCTCCCTGAATACTTCAGTCCTATTCCAAAGACATAAATAGGTGTGGGCAAAAGAAAAAACGTAATTGATGAACTGCAATTAATTTTTCTTCAATTTAATATCAATTCCTTGTGAATGTATTACATCCCTTTAGGCCAGTGGGTTCACAAACTTCTAGGAGCCATGCACAAAGCTCAAACGTCTGGGGACATTTGAGCTTTCATAGTTGAGTCAATGCTTCCTACATTTCCCACACTTTGTGGCCAGTAGGAAGAAGAAGGACTATGGATAGCAGCAAGTATGATGAGCTAGTTTAGCAGCTAGCGGCATTTCTCTGCCGCCAGGCATCCATTGCAGACTTGCCGCTGCGGCGCAGAGTGGCCATCCTGACGGCTGCGCTGCTCCCAGCAGGCAGCCGTGAACAGTTGGATGTGACGTCACCTTCTTCTTGAGTTTATCAGAGGTGAATCATTTGGTGCAAATTACTACTGGTGAGAAGTGTGGCTCAGAATGACAATTTTGTTCATATTATGCGAGTTATCTCCATTTACACAAGAAGAATTAACTTTTACATGCACACTACTTTTATATGACCACTGTTTTTAAAAAAAAGTGTGGTCCAACGTCACGTTTTAACTTTTGTACTCTTATCTGTATACTGTTACTAAATCAACATTGAAGTGTTTAAATCAATATTGAATCGATACCAAATCGAATTGTAATGCAATGTAATATTGCATCTTTCATCGATGTGTTATGGAAAGTGTTTGACTATCACTGTCTTCAATTTACAGCAGCTATTCACTGTTAAAACTACTCCACTTTACCCTCCCACAGCCTTAAAAATCCACTAGACTCCATGAGCTTTTCACTCCGTGTATGGTCTACAATACAACACAACATGTTTAGAAGTATAAAAACATTTGTTAGTGGCAACATGGTGACACCCACGAGTGTGGTGGGGATATTGCTGCCTTTATGGGTCGAATCATCAAGATATCTGTCTTTGCAAATATTCATGAGTAGGAGTTCTTGTTTTTTCCACCATGTTTTTCCACACAAAACTGTCTGTCACAAAATATCAGAATATAAGCCCAGTGGTTGGGTGCTGGGCAAAGTTGACAGGAAATTTGAAAATATCCCTTGATAATTATGTGTTATTGAAAGATTGGAAGATTAAAACCTGAACACCAACTATAAAATCTTAAAAAATGCAAACATAAAAAAAACAAACTTAAATAAATAAGCAATGCTTAGCCTGGTGGGGGTACAAGTAAAGCCTGGTGGCCCGCCAGGCTTATAATACACTGGGGGAAACCGGGTCCCAACATAACTCCACTTGTGCAGCCAGTGGTGGGGTAGCGTTAACCCGTAAGTAGTGGGGTTGGTGGAAGAGAACACAGATGAGGAAACTACTGAGGAAGTGAAGCACAGACAGAAGAAAATTTCTCTGGACTGATTCCTTCATGCAGAATGCCCCAGGTCGGAGAGCAGCCATGAAATCATAACATAAAGGATTTGTCCTTGCAAAGAAAGTTACTTTTCCCCTGACCCCTAAAGCATCGCCATAATTCCAGCCATAACTCCTTATAGAGGTGTCTGACTCACAGACACAGTGTTCAGTGTCTATTATTCATTCCCTCATTGATATTTCACAATGCAACACTTTTGGCAATGCTTTCAGACAGGAATAATTTCTCGTGAGTAAAACTATGAGCTTGTGTGTTGTGCACATTTAGAGGCATTTGGGTTTTGCTGAATACAGCAAAAACAACCATCTTCGTCAGATATTTGGTCCGTGCAAACAGTGATGAAATCCAGCAGCGGCTCTTCTTTACAGCTGTACGTTTTCTGTAGTTCCAGATATCAATCAGCCGTATCCCACATGACATCTTAAATGACAGTTTGTAATTATCTCAATTAACTAATACTGCAACAGAATCCCATTTCATTTTGTTGTACCTTTTTGTGATTGAACTTGTTCCAATTGCTTGCAATAATTTGTGTCATGTCAGTATGCACTCTGACTTTTTGTCTACACAGTCAAATTCCCTGCTGAGGGGCAATAAAAGTTTTAATACAAATTCTTGGACATCCGGGTTATGGGTCTCCAAAGTCCTTTAGCACAGTGGACCACCGGTACTCCGAGACTGCATCTAAAAATGCCCAGAACTGCCTATTTAAATAGTTCAAACACAAAATGCACCTTAATATGCACAGCTAACCCTAACCCAGTGGAAACCAAAGCTGGACCGTGTTAAGAAGAGCCGAGCTTCTACAGACCTCTGTCCATGCAGCAGTGGGCCAAGCTGAGGAGCTGTGGAGAGCGAGCCTCCAGGATCTGCTGGTGCAGGTTGATGTAACGAAGAGTCCACCAGGGCAGGAGCTGCAACCCAGAAACAGATCAGGTCAGCCATCTTCAAACTTCTATTAGATGGACTCTTTTTGGTTAAGTCAATAAAGCTGGGATAAGTCCTAAAGACCGATGCATTCAACTACAACCACTGGTGACTTGGTTTTATGTCAACTCTTTAATGCTCCAACAATACAGCCTCATGTTCAAATGTCCTGGATTATTTTGAAAACCGTATTGAATAAATGCCAGCGTTGCAGAAGGCGTGAAAGGCTGCGAGGCCAGAAGACGAGGCAGCGTTTGGAACAGACACACATTTGGCTCAGAGTTCACCTGGACACGCTGATCTTCCGGCCCTATCAGCACGAATAAAACACCAGCAAATACAAAGATGCATGCCGGAGGAAAAGTGCTGAACAAGCAGTAAAAACAGCAAACTGCTTTGCTTTTTCCATCTGACTACAACAGAAAGAACCGGCGATGTCTCTCAGCCAGTCAAAGCTTTCTCCTTCTGCCCCCCTGCTCTTGTTCAGCACTAGAGGAGAGGAACCGAACCGTGTCAAATCTCATTTGCGAGTCATTTTGCGGGTGCCTGATGCATCTTTCAGTATAGGCGCAGCACATCCTCTGTAGCATGGCTGCACGAACCTTTAATAGTCTGTCTCGCTGAATCAGTGTCCCGCAGCTTGTATTCACACATGCAGGCCAGCC
>CAEFZX010006203.1:0-105640 GCA_903066825.1 Alfaro cultratus | reverse complement strand
ATGTATTTTAAATAACAAATTAAACAAAAAATTCTAATTACAAATCAACTAGAAAATAAGCAAAAAATAAAAATGAACTAAATAATCTAAATTATAAGATTTAACTAAAAATAGAGAAATAGCTCCAACACACTATGTAAATAAGTTTTAACAGGTTTGGCTAAATAATTGGTGAGTATTATACTGGTCCTTAGCCTTGTTAATTACTCTGTGCTCTTTCTTGAAGTTTGATTAGTATCTGTTGTGCTGTTTTGTCATTAATTACACAAACCTCTCTGGAGTCACTTAAATAAAGTCAAGCTAAAGAACATCACAGAATGTTAGCAGATGTTTCATATGTGAATGCATGAACATAAGCAGTGACATTTAGGAAAATGCACCAACGAATATCTTCTCTTGGGCCTTTCCTGGTGGAGGCTGCAGAGGGCTAAGCACCCCTAAAGGTCAGATCCTAGAATCGCCCCTGTTCTACACCTCTGAGATTTCCTGTTCAAAGTTGGAGTGATAATAATTACAATTGCCTCATGAATCTCAGTCACGGTCAGTGGTCATGATTTAACAAGAAAGGAGACTAAAGAAAAACAACAGCATTCAGGAGAGTTCCAAAGCAAAAACCACTGCTGACCAAAAATAAATAAATAAATAATCATCTCACATTTTCAGAACTTTTGATAAAATATTCTGTTGAGAAAAAAGTGGAACCATGAATTCAGCTCTCTATTTGGATAATCCTTTTATGCTAGGTGTTGACTACACTGCCCTCTTGTGGAGAGATGCAAATATTTGCCCAGGAGGCTTCATTCATTCATTCACACCCCCCATGTCTGATCCACTCTGATGGGCAACGCAACCCGACACACAGTAAACATCTATGATCCTAACATGGCTTTATATGGGCGTGTGTGCGAGTCTCCAGAAATATGACAGGATGTGCCCTATGGAGGCCTGATTTTGTCATCCCAGATCACACAACCGAGCTGGTTACATCCTCCGTTCAGAACACAACTGTCCACCCATCAACAATAACAAACAGATAAACAACTGAGGACGACTGGCTGTCCAGTCCACCACACCACGACCAGTTAGACCACAAGAGAGTAGAGCCGGGACGACACCGGAGTGCGTGTTTTCACATGCAGACTGGAGTCGGCTGCCACTGAAACGTGAATGAGAAGCGACAGAGGAAAAAAAAACAAAAACAACAACAAGTAGACAGATACTACAGAGCAGGATGTGTCTCGATGTGTCTATGCTCACTGCGTTGCTCCCCCAAACAAAGAGAGAGAGAGAAAAATAAAAAGATCTTCACCTCTGAGAGCAGGCCTCCGCCACAACCCACATCCAGGATTCTCAGTCCTGCCAGCGGTTGTCCGGGGTGACGCTCTCTCTGCGCATTCAACAGATTATCCCTGAAAAGATGGCAGAGCCGTCAAAAGTCTCACATTCAAATTTGATGTAGAACAGAAAAGTTTTCTTTCAATCTGGATAAAAATTAACTCATGGAGTCAATAAATGTAAGACTTTATAAGATCTTTTTTAATGCCATTTTGAATACAAGAAAGAAAAAACTAAATCAAGGGAATGGCTGTTGGATGATGATGTATTTCAATCAAGAAGAACAAAAGTAGAGAAAACGAATGTCGTCCACCCAACTAGCGATAAATTTGCACTTGCCAATGATAGATGTAAACAAAAAAGCTATCTAGCTAGGAAGGATATTTTAGCAGCTAGTTAGTGATAGCCTCAACCGCTTCGAGTCACAGAATGCAATAAAGATGAATCAAGCTTTTGCTTGACAGAAAACTACGAGATTAAATAGTCCTGCCAAAATATAAGACCTCTGACTGACATGTTTAACGCCAACTTCCTTCCTTTTTAAAAAAATGAATTTAAGACATCTTAAGGCCTTAATGTTAGATACGTAAATTTAAGACTTTTTAAGGATGGGTGGACTCACTGTAATTAGCAGGAAATCCAAGATTCAAAACACATTTTAGTTGCATTTCAAAGTCTAAAACCCAAATACATGTCAAGAACTGGAACAAAGGAAGTCCGTGTAAATGTTCACTACACTTATCTCAATCCGTTCCACGTGGTAGTGGCTGAGAGGGGATGAACACAAATGCACATCACACATTTTTCTTTTCATTCCACAATTATGTTGATCTTCTACATATACACATATTTTAAAAAAAAAAGTCTGCACAAAATAAACAACTAACCAAGCCGAAAGACTGACAGACTCACCGTACAAAAGGCACCCTGAGGTCGTTCATGGCATGAAGGGCAGCAAACTCTCCCTCTTCATCCCACCACTTGTTGGCCAGCAGCTGGAACCTCTTCACCTCACCGGGGTCCACGGTGGTGTGGACGGCTGACCTAACACTGCACATGGCTCAGTGGTCATTATCATGTCAAACAAGAAGAGATTAAACGTAGCTTTTGAGTTTCATTTTACAGCAGCGTGAACGTGATGCTGTTACCTCTCAATGCCGCCTTGACCTGCATTTAGAAATATAGAACAGATTTTTTTTGTTGTTTTTACAGGAACAGTCTGCTGGGTTTCCTTATATATAAAGCTTTTTAAAACTAATTTGAATAATAAACTGAACTTGTTTGGTAACTGGGATCAGTTGGAGTAAATGTATGATTCGACTCAATTGACTTTTTGTTAACTGGTTTGTGAATTGGAACCATGTAATTAAACTGAATTTAGTTAAATGAGTCTTAAAAATATACTTTTTAAATTAACAAATGAATTTAGCTAGTAATGAGGTTAATGCACTCTTTCCATTGGGGGCCAGGGAGAGCAAATTTATCTTACATTTCCCACTCAGTCTATTTGTGATCAAGATAATCAAAAATGAATTGTTTCTGGAAAAACTGTTATTTGGGATCATTTTAAGTAGATTTTTCAATGAAAATTTAAAACAATTACCAAATGTATTAGTATTAGTTTATGGGCAGTTGACCACTAAAGCAGGATGGTGAAAGGTGTCTGAGTTTGGTGCCCATATGAACACTGGTAATGTTAATATAATCAACTACAATTGTACATGCTAAAATGCTACATATACCACCAGCTTCGGCTTTTTGCTGGTCCACGTTAGGATAACCAAGGTGGTTATCAAACCCTCGGCTCTGTTAAGTACCCGGTCTGGTGCATCCCTGCGCAGGCGCTCCTCTGCTGCCACAGTGTCCGCTGCTTGCACACCGCAGCCCAGCTGAATCCGCTCCTAGCCGCCGCTCTCTGGAAGGCACCGCCGGCGGAGGTCGCTTTAAGGCCCTTCAACCCGAACACGAGTCGGCCAAATTTGTTGGAGTACATCTCCCTACAGCCGTCAGCTGCGTAACCCTTCTTGTTTGCTTCCTTCTTCTTCTGCTAGGTTTCAATGGCCTCGCGGTTGGCAAACCACCACAGTGCATTACCGCCACCAACTGGCAAGGAGTGTGAAAAAAGATAACATCAAAATATAATTTCCAACCCTCTTCTGAATTTTTAAACAACAATCTTCCTTTCTTATCTTAAAATTGTTTCTGGCATTTTTCTTTTATTTTCCTCTGAATAATGTTTTTTCCTTCTTCCTCGGCTGTCTGGTTGGAGCTGTGGGCGTCAACACGTCTCTACCGCCATCTTCTGGATGTGATAGTCATACCAGGTTGGTATATCTTCCAGTTTTACATATTTTCTTCCCATTTTCCATTTTGAGTTTTATTGTTAGGTTGTATAGGACTTTTTGCTCTCAAAGAGTGGACACCTTTACTATTGTGAACTGCCATTTAATAACGCCAGTTCACAAATTTCCATGTATTGTTTTTATAATTGAAATCCATAATACAGTAATGAAGTGTTGTACAAACATGACAAAAACTTGTAATTGACATTGTTCTAACACACTTCACATTTTAACATAATATGGTCTTATTTTTCTTTTGGTGTTTCAATTCAACACTAATATTTTCTATATGTATTTGAAACCCATCATAATTAGTTATTGAACAGTCATGTTCCTGTTTTGGCTGGGAAACTATGGTATTTAACCCTTTTCCTCTCTGTTCCTGTATTAGTAATATTTCCCATATTATAACAATAGCCTTCGTATTAGCATCTTCTAATTGTTGATCACTGGATGAGTCTTCACCATTTCAGTGACTTTTTATCAATCCAATTGAAACTGTTGTATGTTGCTCTGGTCTTGACTTCCATTTGAAAGGTGTCAGATTTTAGATGGCAACCTAGCATATCTAGTCTTATACACATTTTCAATTCTCTAACCCAACTTTTTAAATCCAAGGTACACCGGTCTTCTGAACTGAACTCTGCAGTTACTTTGAATACACATTTTCCAATTACAAAGGATCTGCAAATACATTTAAGACCTTTTTTTCATTTAAATTTCAAAGCAGGACAAACTTTTCACTATCCACAAACTGGCTTTGTAAGACCAGGCAAGTGGCTTGTTTTTCCTCATCTGCTAAAGCTAAATCTACATGGACAAAGGCCACTACCCAATCCCATTTCTAATAAATCTTCATCTTCTGATTCATTAAAGCAATGACAATAGAAGCATTTAAAATGACATGAGACAAAACAAGGAAGAAAACGGCTTTATTGGACATCGTACAACAACGTGAGAAGGGAAGGAAATGTTCATATTATGTTTTAAAACGGTACAACTTCAGATTTTAGTGTGATTAAACTCTGCATAATGAAATCTAGCATTCAAAATTTATTGTTCATCAGTCACACTTTAAAAATTACAGCATATTTACAATAAAAGAAATGTATGAGGGGGGTGTTCACCTACACAACTGCCTCTATAATGAGACAAGCCTGCTCAACTCATGGAATTTTAAGCGGGTAAATGCACAGATCCAGATGTCGACTGTGCTCCTCAGCGTTTGCTTCGATGGGATGGGGATACGGACCTGGAAGAGAGGCGGATGGCGCGACATTAATGATATATTTAGCGCTCATAGCATGAGCTACAACATGCAAAGACAATTTCTGCTTCCCAGCCATCATAGCAAAGAGACTAATGTTCTATAGGTATCTACATAGGAAACTACCATGAAGACAGTGCAAAGCAACAAACAGTTTTACATTTTACTACGAAGATCCTCAAAGGCAAAAATGACCCAAGGTGTACTGAACATATGGCATAGAAAACCGTCATAAGCCCTGTATTGTATAACACTTGATTTTACACAGTTGAGCACTTTGCGGCAACGATAGTCAACATTTCTCTGAAAATACAAATTCAAGTGAGACACACGACAAACAGAGTAAGTAGAGGGAATAAAAAACGAATACTACCTTGATCGTGACTTAGACTTGTGTTTGCGGCTTGCCTTCTTACCAGACTTGTGAGATTTTTCCACCGACCTTGACCGGCTACGTTTGGATTTCTTAGATTTCTTTTCCTTGCTAACTTCAGGGGTGGGGGATCTACTTGAGTCGGAGTCTGAGCGCTTCTTGCTAGCTTTGCTGGAGCCTTTCTTAGACGATTTGCTATCTTGCCGAGAGCGCTTGTCGCTCTGGGAGTCTGTCAAAGAGTCGCTCTCTTTCCTTTTCTTTGCCTTGTCGTTCTCTGTAAAGGAGCTTCCTTTTTCCTTCTCCTTGTCTTTAGATCTAGGCTTCTCTTTCTTTTTGTCTGAATCTTTTTCTCTGTCTTTATCTTTCTTTTTCTTATCTTTTTCATGGCTTCGACTTCTGTCTCTCCTCCTCTCCCTGTCCCTGCTGGAGGCCTTTTGTTTGTGTTTGCTGCTCCGACTGTGACTGCTGTCCCTACGCTCCCGGCTCCTCTTCCTGTCCTTGTCCCTAGCTCGGTCTCTGCTGCGACTGCGGCTGTCTCTGCCCCTACCCCTGCCTCTGTCTCGCTCCCTGGACCGGGACCTACTCCTGCGGCTCTTGTGCTCTCTGGAAGCGCTGCGCTCCCTCTTGTGGCGACCTGAGCGCTCTGCGCTGCTCCTCCTCCTGTCCCTGGCCTTCTCGCTGCGGTGCCTGTGGGAGCTGTGGCTGCGGCTGCGCCGCCGGGCTTTGCGGGACGAAGAGCGACTACGCCGCCTCTTCCTTTGCGGGGACAAAGACCGAGAGGAGCTACGGGAAGATGCAGAGGAAGACGAGGACGTGGAGGAGGAGCGGGAGCTGCTGCGGCTGGAGGTGGAACGGGAGCTGCTGCTGTGACCGTTGGCCGGGGAGTCGCTGCCGCCTCGCCTCGATTGTTGCTTCTCTCGGCCTGAGTGCTTGCCCTCATCACTACGGGACCCGCGCCTGTCTACCACAGACTCTGGCTCCTTCTCGTTTACTTCCTGTTTGTGTGCATTTTCTAACTGACCCTCATTGTATTCCCCCTTTTCTCTGCTCAATCTCTCCTTCGCCATCTCTTCTGGAAAACACACAAAGAAAGATTAAAAACAAATGTAAGAAGAACCTTAGTTTTACATAAAGTCGTAGTAAGTGGTTCTCACTTTGCATAATTTACGTTTTTTCATTAAATATGCAGTAGGTAACTTTTGTAAAAATATGTTTTTTACATATTTCTTAAAACTATCACAAGAGCTTGATTGACAGCACTAAGACCCTCCTCCTGGCTCTGATTGGTTGTTTCTAACCAAATTGCATTTCTGTAGTTAGCACAGGAAGCAATGTAAGAAGACAGAGTAGCTAATTTTTTTCAGATTATGTGTCATTCTAGTGTCATGACATAATTACAGTTTTAACAAACATGTAAAAAACACATTTTTATAAATGTTACCTGGTAAAGCTTTAATTCTTTTTCATGTAAACACTTACTTCAATATTAAATTAAGATAACAAGGGACATAAGGAAAGGAAGAAAAATCTTTATAAACCAAGAAAACAAAGAAAGAAACAACACACGGTGCAGGAAGGAGAAAGTTATACAAAGAAAAAAAAAGTAAAGACACAAAGTAAGGAAGAATCATATTTAGTCAAAGAGAGGGAATTACAAATATATTTTCATACGTTTCCAGGAATGAAAAAATCCAAAATGAAATCCCACACTTTCAGACTGCACTGGAACTTTGTTTTTATGAAATGTTTCCAACTACATCTACAGTCGTAAAATGTCTAAAATAGCAGTCTTATATCACATTTCGCTTATGGGATCAGATTGAAAATGTAGTGTATATTTACAAAAGAAGAGGTAAGACAGTCATAAAAATAATTTTATTGTACTTGTATGTATGTAATTTTATACTTTGGTAACTTTGTCTCCTTGAATTTAGAAAACTAAATTCCTTTTAAGTGCTTACAAAAAAAAAACTAACTTGAGACTCACCACGTGCAATCAGAGCTTCTTGTGCCAGTTTTTCCTGCAATTCCTGCTCTTTACGGCGGAAGGCGTCCTGCTTCGCTCGGATGCGGTGGTGCAGTTCTTCCTCGTCTGTCTCCGAAGAGTCAGACCCTCGAGCGCTGCGAGCGTCGTCGTCCTCGCTTTCATCTGAGCCGTAGTCACCAATCCCGCCTGCCACAACAGAGCCCCCCCAGACCGTTCAATCGTTGGAAGGAAAACGAGATGCATTCTCACACAATTAGGTTCCAAATAATGAAACCAACTCAAACACAGGAACCCCCACGAAAGGCACTTAATCCTATGCAAATCTGCAGTCTTCACTGATAAATCTAAAAAAAAAAAAAAAGAGCATGCTTTTGTGAAACTAAACAGAAAACGTGTCTTGAACGATCTTAAAAACGAATATATTTTGCCGTCATGTCTTAAAATTCTTATTGTTTTGCCCAATATAGCTCCAAACAATGATTTCTAAGCATTTCCCACCCCCCTCCCAACCCTCCCAGCGACAGATAAAGAGATACTCACTGAGACCGGTCAGAGAAGCCAGTGCACTTGACTGTGCCAGCTGTTTTGCAGGAGCTTTGATTCACATCAACAACAGGAACAACATGTTAAAACACAAACTGCCATTGTCTCTTAACGGAAGAGAGTTGCTAGAGAAGGGGCCACAGATTTAGCACTAGCCACAAGAGCTGCCGTTGGTAACAAGAGATTAAAGCAAAAATGAAAATATATACAAAAAAACAAAAGAAAGAAAAATAGAGAAAAAAAGAGAGCGTTAACAACAAACTTCAAGTCAAACAGGGAAAGAAACCAATCTGTACTAATGCAGTAACTTCAATAAACCATGTCACTTGCTCCCCCTAGAGGTGAATTCAGTGACTACAGACACTTTTTTTTTCCCATTTAGCTTTAGATTTTGTTTAGATAATTTATCAGAGGCATGCTCTCTCTCCGTCTGGTGCATTAGCAGAGAATGGTTGAAAATAAAATGCATACAAGATAAACTCCATATGATGCTCAATCAACTTTCTTACATGTGACTAGATTATAAACATTATTAAGCACATCATTTATCTGCAGACTTGTTGGTGAAAAGCAACTGGTGATGATATGGAGAGGGAAAGGGGCAAGCAGACCTCGAGTGGCTTTTCTGTGGGTATCCCTGGCAACGTGCATGATCTCCTCGTTGGTGACCGTGAGGAGGATCTCAGTCAGGAGAGTTTTAGTGATGCCCATCTGTAGGAGGGATGTAAACAAAAAGGTTCATGTTTGACATGGCTGCAGTCGGCTGTTTGTGACGTTGGGATGATGTGATGGAGGAACCGACCAGTAGCTCCTCCTTTAACTCGTCGGTTAGTTCTGGTTCGCTGTCCTCCGCCGGCGGAGACGGGCTGCGGGCGGTAAACTCTCGCTTCACGACAATCTTCTCTTCGCTCTCGTGCTCGTCGTTGCCCTCGTCGTCGCTGTCCTGATTTCAAAAGTTAGCAGGAATTGGGAGTCGATACTACTCGATAACAAAAAGAAAATAACCCAGAAAAAGTCCAGCATCAAGATCCAAAAAGATTCTTACAAATTTGCTCTTGCGGGGCAAACGGGGCCCCTCCCCTTCCATGCTGACGTCGTGTTCTTTCCTGTCGTCCTTTTTCATTTCTGCGCGCTCCTTCTCCATCCGCTCCCGCTCCAGCTTCTTCTGCTTCTCCCTGTCCATCTTCTCCAGACCCTCTCGGATCCACGCTGGCAGCGTGCGACGCTTTACGGCGTCTGAAGAAAGTCGACATTAACGATGCAAGTATTTAATTTGTCAGGAACTAACAACGAATAATCACATTCCTATCTACAACATGAGATTTTCTTTTAGCTTGTTGACTTTTCAGTGCAGAACAAATGACTGGAAATCATTTAAAACTTATTTCCTTTTAGAGTTGTAATAATAAACTTGGATGTTTTTTATAAACTAAACTTTAAAAAATACCAGAAACATTTAGAAATTTAATTCAGGTAAGTTGCAATGCTTTGCCAAAGAGTTGATACTCCATTTTGCCACACTGCAACGTTCATGTATTTATTGGAATATTCTGACATAAACACAATTTAGTGCATACTTGAGGTAAAATAGAGTAGAATTTTATAGTATGATTTTATACTTATATACTTTATACTTTATTTATTGAAAATCAATAAATAAAGAAAGAATAGTCCTAAAGTGCAGAAATTAATTTGTTACGGCAAACAGTAACAAAATATACCCGGTTGAATGTAAAAATATTTTTAAAAATCATAAACTGTAAATTAATTAAATATCTACAGATAAAATAAAAACACCTGAAAATTTGGAAGATTTTTTAAAACAGTATTTTTTTTTGTACAAGCTCATATGTGAAAAGTCTGACCAGACAGACCGTTTATATAATTATTGAGCAGAATGGACAGAATTACACTGAAATGTTGAATTCAAATCAAACGGAAAATACATTACTTTCTTCTCCTACTAATATTTGTGTCATGGTTTAAATGATTTTCTTCCTGATTGTCCTGTATTTAGCCCCATCAGCAGGTTGTGCTGGATTTTATTTCTGATATTTAGGAATATCGGAATAAAAAGGTCAAAACACAAATCTGCACTTTTCATTTGTAAAAAAATGTTAAAACGCACTCCCTCTCTTCACAACTATGTACTACTCTGCAACATAAAGTCTCAAAAAATACACTGAGATTTGTTGTTGCAATGTGAAAAAGTTGAAGGACTGAATACTTTAGCAAGGCATTGAGTATGTATTTACATTCCATCAGGTTTACAAAGCAATGGATAGTGAAAGTCACCTAGAGGTGCTAGAGGAGCCAGAGGAGCTGGGGCCTCTGGAGGCTTGACGGGGAGCTGGATGGGGGATCGGGGCCGGTCCCTGAAGCCAGGTGGTCGGGTGTCTCGCCTGCTCTGAGGGGGGCCCTGCCAGTACGGGGAGTGAAACCCCGTGGGAGTTGGGGGGAAGGACGGAGCGGCACCGTGCTGTGAACAGACGGAACAGGCTGAAAATTAAATACTGGACCAAAGCAAATGGAGCTCATCGTTTCTTCCATCACTGTAGTTGTTATCTAGATGGCCAGATTTCCTACCAGAACCTTCTGGAAAGTCAACAGTGGCCTTCAAAGGACTTTATCTTTACATCTGGTTGCCATTTGTTACGTTATATTCAGAAAATTAAAGTTGCTTTTGATTCAGGCTCTGCAACATACAGCAATATTCTGCTATAAACTCCTACTCTGCATAAACACTTGTCATGTTAAGATGCTTCTTTTTAGAGCAGCTAATCAAATGACGTCTGTTGTAGAGTTGAGAAACTAATGATTATCTTAGTGATCGAATAATCAATCAATTATTCTGACAATTAATTGGACTTAAAAAATTTAAGACTTCTTGATTTCAACATAGCATCCTTTAAATATTTTATGCTGATTATTTTTTGAATTAACTGATTAATAATTACTTTTAAAAATGTGCTTAATATGACATTTAAAAAAAAATATTTTTTTTACAGAATTTGAACATGTGAAGCTAAAACTGTCACCTGAGGAGTTTTAGGTGAACATATTTATAGAGAAAGAAGGATTCTTTGTTTATCTTGAATCCAAAATGTAAATATTTTTGGTATAGTTTTGGCTCTCAGTGTGTTTTTTCTTTCAACAAATCCCAAGTCTGAGTCAGTATAATCCAGTTAATTAACCGGTTACTAAATTAGTGGACTTCAACAATAAATTCATCCCAATTAATCTTATTAATGGTCTCTGCCCTTCTCTGTTCTTAGGGAAACATAAACTAGACATGTTTGCTGTCTCAGCAAATCCTCTCTGTTTTTCCTAATGACAAGATGGATGTCCAACTTCTATAAAACGTTCGGGTGCCTCACTTCATAAGTTGAAATTTGCAAAATGATGCAGAACATTTGCAGCCTGGAAACTTTAACATTTTATTAAACACTCCAAACATGCAGAGTGTAAAGCATTACATGTGGACAGAGTCTCTGACGCAGCTAGACGCTGGCGTCCAGCACAGACGTTGCGGACTGCCTCTTCCTCTGCTACTTGCTTCTCACACTAAAACCCAACAAGCTTCAACAGTTTCTACCGCAGCATCTGCATACCTGATAATCAAACTGGTTCATGGCCATGGGGGCCATGGCGTAGCTGTCGGGCTGTGCCCCATACCCATGGCTGTTCTGGGGGTAACCCCCGCGGTGGGCTTCAGAGTTGAACTCCACACTGTCCTGGCTGTTGCTGTCCTCGCTCGGGGCCACCACGTCCATCGGGCCGGACCCCGGAGGAATCCAGGGCTGCTCGGGTGGGGGCGGCGGCGGAGGGGGAGGGGCCTGACCATGCATCCCCCACTCTGCAAAGCAACAGGTCACCATTTACTTGTTACATCCTTTCCACAATTTCCAGTAAATCTCATCCTTTATACTAATTTGTTCACACTGATTTCTGGGTGAGAGGTGAAACCAAGACGGGTTTATTCACGATTTATTGAGGCTTCACTCAATAAAACGAGTTCAAATGGCTAAATATGTAGTATTTGCAGACCCTGGACTGATTCTGTGCTCAAGCAGAGATGGAGACCTTTTTATTTTAATCACAGCGAGATTATCATGGAGAAAATGATTTGTTATTCCAATCAAAAACAGGTTAGGTTAAAACACCAGTCTTTTAATAACCACGCTTATTAAATTCTCTCTCATTTCATAGTAAATATGAACATATTCATCCAGTGACTATTACTCAAAAGGAGACTTTTTATTTATTTGTGAGCATATAAAAAAATATGACCCAAATCCTGTTTTTATTGCTAAGAGAGTTTTCCCCCTATTTGTTTCAATTGAGCACAAATGAATGTGCAAACTGGATTCCTTTTTATAGAGAAAATGTAAACTCCTTTTTAAGTATCAGATCTTTGATGATTTTCACAGTCATTTTCTACAAAAAATTTAAAATAAATCTACTTTTTTTCTTCTTCTTTTATTGCTTGGGCAAAATCCTAATTTAATTTTTAGGGATTTTAGTTTTTAACAAGAGTTTTGGTTTTAATTTCTTCAAGGATTACTTTTGACTTAACGATTTTGGCAAACGCAACAAAAAGTTTGGACACTCCTGGTCTACTGTGTGTGATTGTACATCTGCCACATCCTCCAAGAGTCACATGGATGCAATTTGCACAAACATTTTTAAAAAATAGAAACTGAAATCACTGCCTGTTTTCATGAGCACGATTTATACAACTACCTTATCCGAAGAGGCAGGTAGTGACTAGTTACATTTACTCAGGTTTACTTGAGTAACATTTTAAAACACATATCTTGGAAAAGTTTTACTTAAGCATCCTTTTTTTTTTTTTTTTACTTCTGTTTGAGTAATATTTTTAAAACAACACTGCTATTACGTTTGTCAAAAAATACCTCTGGTAACTTCACTGAATGAACAACAATTTTCTTAATCAAAACTGCACAAGACACAATCACATCGACAGTTTATGTTAGAATGAGACTTCTTGTTTTCACAACCTGCATTCTTCTGATGCCAGTTTGTATCTGATGATCCGGCTGAACCATCTGGAATTCGAGTGACGATACAATAAAATGTTTACATTGTCAATTATTGCACTGATCCTACTAATCTGGCTGTTCCCTGATCCAAGTTATCTTCACCTTTTACAATTACTTTTGGTTCTCTCTGTCACATGACCTGCATTTCTCAGAAGCAGCAGGACAGAGAACAGCTGAAACACCAGTTATTACATTTTACAACATTCACAGCAAAGGACTAAGTTCAAAAACCTGAAAAACAGCCTTCCCTGAACACTTTTTCCAAACAATTCACTAGAAATGCTATAAATTTAATACTTAAAATGTCATATTAAAACAAAGAGTGGAAAAAAAAGAAGCTAATGCTAGCCTAGCCCTCTCGGTATGTGTTGAATCACAGGCATCAAGCATTATTTTAGAGTTCTGATCTTTTAGTTGGAACAGAATTGACCTGAGAAGGGGCTCTTTGAGAAGCCTACAGTCAAATCAAAGTATTCCTCCCCCCTCCAGCGTTTACCTGGTTGCCACATCCGTCCAAACCCTGGTTCACCCTGAAAGGCTCCATGGTTAGCCGGCGGAGCAGGTGGACCAGAATCATGGCCGGGAAGGTCCTGACCATTAGGCTGAATGTTGTGCGGTTGTGTTCCTGTTGACTCCTTTTGGGCTATCCAGGCCTGTGCCAGAGCAGCCCAGTCCACTTGACCTAAATAAATACCCAACATATCAACAGATAATCACAAACAATCGGGCAGCGTCTTTCTTATTGGAGAAAAAAAATGTTTAGAACGTGAAGGCATCTTTCACTGACCTGGGTCATGCTGGTGCTGGAAGGACTGCATCCACTGCTGCTGGCTGCTCAGAGGCCACTGCGGCCACGGCTGTCCTCCTCCCTGGTCCCACATCTCTCCTCTCCGCAGTAACACCTGCAATATCCCGAACAAGTGACATTCAGGCTCGGCTAGGACGACGTCCGCAATCTCACGCACCTTACAAGACAGCCTCTCGTTAACAGCCAGAAAAGCGCCAACGTTGCCGAAGGCTCGCTAGCTAAAAACGCCGGGGATTCCTGAAAATTATCGAGACAGTTTTTTCAGCTGTTGTGTTGGATATAGGCGAGGTGAAGCGACGGGTCTTATGCCATGTTGACGTGCGAGACCAAAATAAAGCGCACGGGCAAATGAAACGCCAACCTCCAAGACAGCCTCGAACATAGAGCTAAAAGGAAGCTAACGTCGGCTAATGTTAGCTAAGATTTAGAGCTCGCAGGGGACTCGGTTGGTTATCTCTAAGGCAACACAGGAGCGAGTCTGTGGTTCGTCAAACGGTTAAAAGGGGAGTAGACATCAGATTAAACACGCGTGCTTTTCTTAGCGTGACACAATTCCCACCTTTTCCAGTCTGCTTCTCTCCGGAGATGCGGTTCAAATCAAAATGGCTGCAGTTAGCAAGAAGCTGTACAGGAGAAAGCGGAGCTGTGCTGCCTTCACTGAAAACTGGGAATGTTGAGACTCAAGTTTAGGAGCGGTAAAGATGTGTCACGCTGCACGTAAAAGAGAACGAATTAGGTTGATTGTTCAAAAAGAAAAAAAGCAAAGACATAAAAATAAATGGTGGGACTTTCTTAGAGGTGGGTTTTTTTGTTACTTGAAATGTATATAGGTTTCATATTTCAGAATTTTCTGTTTCAATAAACGCTTCAATAAAACAAGAGAAAAAAAAAAGAATATCAGTCAACTAAATATTGAGCCAGACCAAAATCCTTTATTGGCTTTTTAGTGGTGGATGAATTAAATACTTTTTCTTTTGGATTTCACTATGCGATGTAAAGGCGTCGACGAGCGCACATAGCATCTAAACGCAGCACCAGTGGTGGGTGAACCATCACGGGCGAATCAAAATTGTAGCGGGCCCAAAGCAGAACAGCCCCCCCACACCCACCCCCTGCTCTATGCTATGCTGCAGCTAGCTAAGAATGTCATGAATACTGAGGTCAGTTGGTATGGCCACCAGTGACGCCCGATAAATAGTTTACCTGTAATGGTAAGTCATTTCCCAGCCATTAGCATGTTGACCAGTTGATTGACAACATTAAGAGTCTCCTCCTGGCTCTTAATGTTGACTGGCTGTTTTTGTTTAGGAGTGAACAAGTAAAGAAAATATAAAAATTATATATATAGGCTATATGTATATATATATATATATATAAGTTACATATTGTAACTTTAATGTACAGTAAATGTATCACGCATTTATTATTCAGGTTGGCAAAGTAATCACTTGTCAACCCTTGATAAAGGATTTTTGCAGGTGTTGTCCGATGCTGTGTTCGTGGTGAACAGCACCCTGAGAACAAAGCCCCAGGCACACACAGTCCAAGTGTGTCGACGTTAGCATGAGAAAATGTGTGAGTTCTGGACGCCTGTGTCTGCCGAGATGAGGCCGACAGTGATGGCAGATTGCATGGTGAAGAAGACAGTTTTAACCTCCACTGCTGGTAAGGCGGCACTCCAGCAGCACCTTATTACTTTCATCCCAGTGTCTCACAAATTGTTGGGGGGTTGGGCAGAGGAGGGAGAGAAGAAAGCAGGCACATTTCATTAAGTGAGATTAAATCACGTCAAATGCCTCAGCAGCTTCTCCTCCAGCTAGATGCCCTCCTGCCCCCCTGCTTTAAAAAAAAAAAAAAATAGACAAAACACATTTCAGGAGGGATTTGCCGTTTTCGTTGGTGGCCGCGTGACAACCGGTCCCACTGTTCCAGCTGTGTGACAGGCACGTCACCGCGCGCGAGGAGTCAAGAGGACACGAGGGGCGATGCTTTTCGACGTTGCCCTTTTCATGATTCCACACCCACCTCCTCTTCACCAGCTCGCGACATGTTCCGAAGCAGTGCTGCTTTGCACCCGTCACGGCCGGGAACAGGCCACGATGGGCGGGATGCGGCTCGGCGGGATGCGCAGTGACAGCCCAGACAGAAAAAACAAAAAGAACAGTATGACAACAGTTTCAAAGTAGGAAACATAAAATCTGTCTTGATCTCTTTTTAGCAAGCTCTGTTCCACAAAAAGATGGAATGTGAAAAATAAAGGAGTCCTGCAGACTGTACAGTTCATAAATCAGATTTATTTCGATACAATGTGTTTTATACTCATTCCAAAACGTTTATTGAAGCGTTACAGAATTTCAATTTTTCTTACTTTCAATTCTGGGGGGATCTTTCACACCCAAAGCACCATGAGTTTTTGTACTGTCTCTCTTTTATACAAACACATACTTTGTACTGTTTCTGCCGACAGAAAACTCTACACTGTACATAAATAAAACACACGTCCCTGTTTAAATTACTCTGCAAATATTTTATTCTCATCACACACAAGGTTGTTAATATGAAGGCAGAGGCACTGAATTCATCCTTTTTTCTTTTTTTTTTTTAAACTCAAGGTTGTGACCCGATAGTCTGATCGCTCTTTATACATTTGTGGCAAATGATTGGCGAGCAAGCGAGAACAAAAAAAATATTCTGATGCCAAAATTAGGCAATGCATTCATTGTCCCCCAAACCAGCCTTCGTTGATTTCTTTCAATTGATATGAAGAATGTTTAATTTTGCTCTCATCCCCGTGACGACGTGGAGGAAGATAACATCTGCTGCTCTGTAAAACACATCATTTATCCTTGTGTTCTTTTAGTTACAGCGAGCTCCACACCCGATGCAAAACGTGTCTTTGGCAAACTCGATCTCAGAAAGTCTGATATTTGTACATTCCAATGAAATAAAAAGCAAATAGGCTTACAGAGAAACTGCTCTTAAAAGGTGCCATGTGTAGCAGTTTTCATCAGTATTCGCCAACAGCTGTTTGTAGAGGTAAACGGGCGAAACTATTAATGAAAATATAATTAGTCTTTAGTAATATTAGAGGGTTTCTCATTATTACCAACGCAAGAACAACTTACATTGATATGTTTCTGTCTCATAATGCATTGCTTTGTCTTTGCTGTGCACCAGAAAGGAAAAAAATAAATAGATGTAAAGAGATATCAAGAAAACTCGGCCAATTGGTAATCAGATGGCGATATGCGACAAGCAATAGACCCACACCTGAGTTTTACCAGGTCGCACTAATTAAAAACAACCTTCAGAACAGAAGTTGTTTCAGAGGGAAGAAGACTTAACTTTTTTATTTCTCTTTCTTTTTTTTTGTCTTATTTGTTTCCCCGCTGATAACGACTCAATGTGAGGTTTTTCTTCGCAAGGCAAGGCCCACACATACCTCTAATTAACTCTTTGAAGCAACATAAATCATATTTTAAAATAAATATGAGGTAAAATTGCTGATTAATTCGTTTTGAATTTTTCAAAGCATAAACTGAAGACTATTAGCTTAACAAAAATGAAATTTTTTGCCATTTTGAAGCATTACTGAATGACAAACAAATTTGGACCCTGTGTTCTTCTTACAACTACTCTTTAATAAGTGCCCTAATAACCCACAGTGACCTTGAAATTTGTAGCGCAGCAGCTAACCTCATACCAGACGACAGCACCACAAAAACAGTCGGCGATTCTCCTCTCGCAAGTGCATGATGGGATACAAACGTTAAAGTAGCTGCAGACAAACAGAACTTGGAAGAGCAACTTGGCAATATTATCGTGTAATTCAGACTAGCATAAACATGGAGACAATGTAGACGAAACATATTGATATATTTACCGTAAGTGCCCAAACTGATAGTCATAGCACCTTTCAGCTACATTCATTTGTCTTTCACTCATTCATTCCGACACACAATGTATTGACATCAACAAGTCAGTGCAGACTGCGGCTAGGCATGCATTGATTCTGCTAGTTTGTTACGGTAGCAAACTCCATCATGCGTTTTATACCTTCAGTCTGAGATTAATTAGAAATACTAACCAGCTTGCTCTCAGAAGACGGCAGTTTGAATTCGGGATCTGAAATGAAATTCTAGGTAATATCCAGATGATGTCGACCTTTACTTTTTCTCTTTTTCCTTGCATATCCTTTGTGTTTGAAAATGTCCATTTAAGTAGATAAATACTTCCCTTTTTTTCTTCTCTTCCTGTATTCGAACTGCATGAGGAGCTGTATTGAGTTTTTTTTTTGTATTTTTTTTAAATACCAAAAATAGATCAAAAGAAGTAGAGCGATGCGGAGGATCACAACATTTCCTCGTAGAAGAGCAGGTATGCCTGAGAGCTGAGTACTCTGGACTCAGGTACAGTCTGAACGGTGGTGTCGCTGACGTACACCCATTGGCCCTGGGGGCAGCCGCCGGCCTCCTTTGCACCTAAAAACATGGAAAGCGTCAGCATCGTAAAGGAGTAAGGATCCTCTCTATAAGGAGGTACTCGGAAAAAATCTCGAAATCCCGAAATCCTGGAAAGTGTTTGCAATGACATTTCCAACATCCACAACATGAAACTGCGGTTAAGGAGAGCTCATTCTACCAAAATGTAGAGATGCACCGATAAATGGGCCATGATTTCTTTAATTGTGAGAGATCGACGATGGTTCAATACTTATATGTGAACTAGATCTCATACACCCATCTTGTCTACCTCCGCAAAGGTCTAACAATCTGTCTCTGTCCTGTTTTGCTCTGGCATATTAATAATAGCCACCTCACTGTTACCAGCTTAGCAACAGTGAGGTCTTTTCAGGACTTTTCAGGAACAAAAATATAGTTATTGGTCAAAATCGGAATTGGTCAGTCAAGCTTTTTAATCGGTGACCGGCCAGAAAACTGCAATCAGTGCACTCCTACCAAAACTATTCTACAACCACTGAAAACTCATCCTGGTGGTAACAAAAACCAAAGAGGAATATCAAAGACAGTGGGTTCCTCACTTGCTTCGTTTCAAAAACAGGAAGAGTTCCAGGGAAGGGTTTCTAAAGTTAATCAAGAAGAAAGCAATGGCATTCCAATGAAATAAAATATTAAAACTTTAGCATACTAGTGTCCTGACAGCTGGAATAAAACTACTTGATCATGAACTCAATGACTGGAATCGGATGAGAAGATTTGGCAAAGGGAGAATAAAACCCAACTTCTGTAACGGAGAAGTAAATAAATTACGGGTAATTTTACTGATTTAACTGTTTAAAAAAATAAAACAAAAAGTTGTCCTTTGATTAGGAACATTTTGAATCATCAAAACAACATTTTGATGATTCCCAAAACTTCTGGGAAAATATTCCGAGGACTAATGAGACAAAAGTAGAGTTTTTTCCAGAAGGTGTGCAAAAAATCTGGCAGGAAATCAATGCAGCACTTCAGAAAAAGAAGATGATATGGAAAGTTAAACATGGATTTTGTAGTGTGCTTCAGAAGCTGCTCAAGGAGAACATCTGGTCATCAGTTCCTGACCTCATGTTCTAGTGTGCTTTGCTTATTAAGCAGTATAGTAACCCAAAGCACTTCAGTAGTTCCACCGCAGAATGTCTCAAATTAAAAAAAGGAGTTTTGGATTGGCCTCGTTGACATCTGGAGTTTGCGGAATGACTTTAAATGGTTGTTCACACTCAAAAACCTGGTAATGTGATGGAACTAAAAAGAACAGTGGAGCAAAGGCCTCTAAAACGTATCCTTCTATACAAAGTGAAGCAATCCCGATTGTTAAATCTCAATTTGAAATAAACTACTTGAAGGCAACCTTTTAGTTTTACCCAAAAAAGAGACAGAGTGTAAATATTACAGTCATTCATCCTTGGCCTTGAGCATTGTTTTAAAGTTTGCAGATGCCACCTCGACTCTGTTTGAGTTTTCAACCTTCGACAGTTTGACCTGGCACACGAGGCACAATTTAAATGCCAGTTTCCCGGCACTTCAGAATGTGGCGCTCGTTGTTTTAAAATTCAAAGGAAAGCAGCGGGAGCGGAGAGAAGAACAAACTGTGACAGATGAGCTTTTATTAGCACCTCTTATCCCTGACCCAAGAAGACATAACGTTATTCTGAGGACGCTTGCTCCCTTCGGGTTACCATGACCTTTCCCAATACGCGCAGTTTTCTTTGAGCCAGATTGTAAAGAAGCTGACCCCTGACCTGACAGGTTCTTGTGGCGCTGCTCCGTTCTCCTCTGAGGGGTTCGCACTTTAACGTAGGCGGTGTAGTGGCCGCCCCGCATTGAGCCGCTGTGTTCCACGATCCCGTACAGGCTGTAGAGGACGCGCTCGCCGGCAGCCAGGTTCTGGAAACCATGCAGGAACAGAAAGAAGGAAAGACACAAAAACTGAGCAAAAAACTAGATTAAATTCTGAACAAAGACATTAGACTTACAGATGTAGACTCAAGACTTGTTTTATTGTCGTTGCGCAAAGACACCAAAGTGAAATTGGCAACGATATGTCAGATTTTTGTGGCGCTAGAGATTGGAAAAATGTCATGTTAATTTATAATTCCTTTAATAAATTAATACATTTTACATAAAAATAAAGATACCATACAGTGGGTGATTTTGTTGCCACCAACAAATTCACTCTGACAATTCTAAGACAGAGTGTTAAGGCTATACTATGAAAACAAAAATATTGTGAGAGGTTACACAATTACAAAATTGTTTAATCAAGAGAATAAAGTCATAATATTTCATGAATAAAGTCATAATATTTTATGAATAAAGTCATAATATTTTGACTTTATTCTCTTACGAGTTTATTCTTCTAATATTACGGCTTTATTCTCATAATTATTTTTTATTTTCTTAGCGTGGCTTTCGCAGCCTGCCATGTTATTAACTATTTACTAATTTACTAGTTTGTCTATTGGTGACTAAATACATATAAAGTGAGCTTGACTTATTTTACATAAAGATTTGCTTGGTAGATTCAAACAAATACAAAATAATTGATGTTTCCCCAAATAAAGATGAGAAATAAGCGAATTTTTGACCTATGGAAATATGATGTTACCTTGCAGGACGCAGAGCAGAAGGGAGCCAGATCCAGGATGAGAGGAAAGTCGACATGACGATTCACTTTCCTGAGGTTCATCCCTGCCTTTACACACACACACACGCACACGCACACGCACACACACACACACGCACCCACACACACACACACAGAATTAAGCTGTATGTACCATATTTCAGCACTAATGGCCGTTGCTGAACAGGAGGCGTCCTACCTGGTGGAAGCGTTTCAGATGCAGCGTGATGACAGGAGGCAGTAAGGATATTAGCATCTGTTTCCTGGCACTGGTGTAAATCTTCTCCATCTTCTTATCTTTAGAAAAATCATTACTAATCATCACTAAATTTTACCAATGAATTTGGGTCTAGTTTCTAAAGAAAATATCCTAAAACACTTGAAATGAGACAAAACTAAGATATCTGTATTATAAACTAGTCCAAAGATACTTGGTAAGAGTTTTTGTTTTTGCAGAGCTATGAACATAGAGCTACTCATGCGTGCCGGGCATTGGGTCTCACCTGCGGCGCCGCTCTTGCGCAGCTGCTTCTGCCTGCGCTCGGTGCAGTTCTCACAGAGCAGCTTGTTGTTGCCCATCAGCAGCTCTACCGACGTGAACTGGTGCAGGCAGGACTGGATGGAGCACTCTTTGGAGGTAGGAGTGTAACTGTGGGACAGGGCCTGGAACGCCCCCTGGTGGTGGTAGTGGTGGAGCTGGTCTCGGCTCTGGCCGTCACCCAGCTCCTCAGGGGGACAGTGACTCGACGCCGGTGTGTCCCCCGGAGAAGAAGAGAAGCCCAGGTTGACTTTAGAAACCGAGGTGACCAGCTGCTCCACGGCGCCGCCCTGCTTAGCGGAAGCCGACGAAGACGCGGGGGAGGAGGAGGAGGCGGGCGTGGGGGACGGGGTGAGGGTGGAGGTGGACGACGGGGTGGAGGCGTGGCCGTGACCGGAGGCACCGCCGCCACTGCGCGGTGCCCACTCGCTCTCGGACGCCTCGCTGTCGGCGTCGTTGCTGCTGTCCTGGGCGCCAGAATCTCTCTCGCTGCCGTCCGACAGGCTGCCCGCCGCCGCCATCTTGCACACGGAGACGCCGCGCGCTGAGCCGCTGGCGATCGCCTCCTCTTCGGCCCGCTCGGCACAGCAGCCCACTCCCTTTTCCTCCACGGAGCTGGACGGTCGTCTGTTGAGTTGTTTCTGGAAGAGAAGTAACAAAAAGTGGGTTAGGTCCTTTCACAAATTTGGCCATTTTATAAAAATGAGAAGCTGAGACAGTTAATCATTCAACTCTAGTGCTGAGCTTTTGAAACAGGAGAACAGCTTTTTGTTTAAGATTTGTGCACAAATGAACTGGAACCATCAATCACACAGAACTGTGAGCTTCATCTGACTTTTAATAGAGACTTTAACAACAACAACAAAAATCTGAAATGTATACTAATCACAATTATAAATGTTTCTGAAACATGATGTGATTCTCAGGATATTTGTTTTTGTAGAGAGAGAGAGAGAGAGAGAGAGAGATGCAGGACAAATAAAAATATATGATATTTTTCCAAAGGTGAAAGTAACTAGCTCTTAGTTTTAATTACTTGTGGACACTTTTGATGTGAACATTCCATACTTTGTAGATTCTAGCAATCTCAGACCTGGACAAAGCAAGCTAAGCTAGTAAGTTGAGTAAGTAAGTAACTCAATAATCGTGACTTAGTGTTGAAGGTAATGCATTTAAACTTGATTTCCTGGCAGGATGACAGCAGGAAACAGTTTGCGTTGGCTGCCTCACCGGTCCGCTGAGCTTCCTGGAGTTCTTGTTGACAGAGTGCGCTGCTGAAAGAACCTGCTCACTGTGGGCTGCATGGCTGTCCTGCTCCCGGCTGCCCTTCCCCAGGCGACCCGGGTTGGACGGTTTTGATATCTGAGGAGACGTGGGAAGGGTTAAAAAAAATAATAATAAAAATGAGGAACAACAGTCAATATTACATGAAAAGCAAGTATAAGAGCGACTTTCAATTCCTCCAAACAGCTGGCGTTCAGCATGAATCAAAATGACTCACCCTCTCCTCTATGATTGGTAGGGAGATGTCTATGAAGGCTTCCTTTACTGTTGAGATCTGGAAAGGAAATGACACAAAAGCTCAATATTTTGTCAGTCTCTATATATCCATGGTTCAAATAGGTAAAAAAAAACAACAACCTTCAAACTGCTGAGTAATGCTGCTGTAATGATTTATATATAATGTAATATGCTTTATTTAAATGTCTAATTTTATCCATTTCAAGTACAAATACCTGTAGATGTCTCTAAATTTATTTCTCCCTATTTTACCTAACTTTTTTTTATAGGTTTTCCTTCAAATTTCTGACTTTAATGCTTGACTTTTTTCAGTGTTACAAAAAATGTTTTTAAATATGAGTACCGTATTTTCCGGACTATAAGAGGAATAAGAGTCACATTAATCAAGAAATGTGACAAGAAGAGGAAAAAGAGCAAAACGTATACAAGTCACAGGAGCAGCTAAATAATGACAAAAAGTGTGACTTATAGTCTGGAAAATATGGCATGTTCAAATATTTTAGAAAAACACGCAGGTTTTCATTTTTCCACCAGAGCGTAGCTTCAGCTGCAGAGTTTGAGCCCGTTTAAGTGAAGAAGCTGCAGCTTCTTTTGCCTTTTTTTTCTCTTTCTTTCCCTCCGGTTGCACACCTGGCGCTCTCTTCCTGCAGGCATCCTCTTTTATTTTTCATGGTGGCATTTGTTTTCTTAAACAGCCACAGCTCTTACAGTAAGTGGCTGCTGTAAACAGTTGGTATTGGAGCTGGTCCTTGAAGTGCTTTTTGTTTTGCTTTTTTTTTTTTTTCCATCAACGCTTCCTGTTTTTTTTTTTTTCTCTGACTTTTTATTCTATTATATCATCGACATTTGTTCCGTGCATAACTAACTTAGAAAAGCTTATTGGCTACTACACCTTGTAAAGAAGATGATTCCTTTTTTTTTTTAAGCTGTCTTGACTTCGGGTCAAAAAAACCCACAACAAATATCCGCCAAATGAGGCTAATGAGGAATGCCTTTGCAGATGGAAATCTAAGCAACCACTTAAAACTAAACGATAAAGAGGAGGAACAAGTTCACGACAAATTAAATAGCTGCTTCTGCCCTACATGGTGGCTGAATCCAGCACAACGCGTGAAACTAAGCTGCTTCATCGGCCATTTGTTCTTTTTTTTTTTCCCTGCCACATGCACTTACATGCTCACACTCTTCACACATTATCGTGTTGGTAAGCTCGCCTACGAAGATCCGGTCAACAAAGGTCATCTTCACACCTTCTTTTCCATATGCTGATGAAAAAAAGAAACGTTTTTAGTTATGTTTCCCAGGATTTGTATTGCTAATAAAATGCTTTAGCTTAGCACAGATCAGTGTTCAGACATGTCATAATTGAAACCTGCTTAAAAAAAGAAAGGGTCAATTTACAAAATTAAGATGGGTTACAAAAACACCAGAAAATAAGACAAAAAAACAACAACAGTGAAACAGTGCTTGCACATCTTTTTTTTTTTTTTTTTTAAACTAAACTATCTTCTGTCTTGACTTGTGACTGCATTTTCATTTACCACCACCAGGTGGAAGTATTTGTCTTGGACATCTTTGTAGTGCTGTTTGTTCAACCTTTGACTTGGCGTTTGGTCTCCTCATCTGCCGTCTTCTCTGTTGGATTGTTGAATGCCTTTAAAATAGCCGCTTTCACTCTCTGCAAGCAAAAGAAGAACACAAACAGTGACAGTTAAACTTTAAAATGCTGTTCAGAAATATAAACAAAGTGTAAAACTAAACATCCTTTTTCATCCGTGATGATATGTGGGTGGTTGGGGGTTAAAGCATTTATTATTATTATTATTATTATACAAATTAGTGAGATATCAGAATCTAGCCTGAAGCTGAGTTTGACAGGTATACCCATTATAGGCATCATTAGTGTAAAATAATTATTGTGCTTGTCTACAACTGTTACCATGTAAATCTCATAATGAACTATGTGTGTGTGTGTGTGTGTGTGTGTAGGTTTTAGGCAGGGCCCCTCTCATTGAAGGTGACATGGTCAGTGAGTGTGTTGGTGAGAGAGCTGTGAAGAGGCACAGCCACTGTAAAGCACCAATCAATAGATAATTGGCTGAGGTCTATGTCTGAGTCATGACCAATCAGCCCCACCGACCCCCATTGTCCAGGGACCCATGCACCGAACTGGCTATTTAGGTCAAAAAGCCCCCGCTAATCCCACCAAAGTCAAACCAGGCTGTGGCTCGCCTACTAATTAATTACCAGTAACCCCCTTCCCTGCGATTCCTTTCCCTCCCAAAAATAAAAGGGTGCACTGTCCCGGAGACGAGAGGAGGGGAGGAGTGGGGGTCGTCGGACTGGTACATGGAAGCTAACGCGAAGACGGAGGCGAAGAAGCGCCGGACGAGAGAAATATTCCCCATCTCGGTTAATTGCCGATAATTGCTTGGGCCCGAATTAGCATATTCAGATCGCTGATCCTAATGGGCGATCAACACAAACACTTGGGGCTACTTGAAGCTCTGTGACCTCCTAGTGGGAAAAGCACCGGTCTCTTCCTGACCCGCAGTCAAGGAAAGCTCGGGTCATTCTGTCGTTTGAGTTGCGGTTTTATTTCATTTTTACTTTGATTATTAAGACAGATTCATTTCAAACTGTGGTTAAAATTTGCTGTTGACATGCAAAAGCGACCAAAGCCACTTTGATTGCTTTCTATTTTGCTTTTCTATTGTCCACTCGGTCATTAAAAAGGAAACTGGGATAATGTGTGCGTTCAATTAAAAATATTCCACAATTTGGGGTTTACAATGCCACTGTATCTTTGCTGTAAAAATGAGTTTCTGAGTGGATGAATAGAGGTGCCCCCCCCACACCCTCCTTTTCTGCTTCCTTGATTGGATTGGCGGTGATTGTGTGTGTGTGTGTGTGTGCTGGAGGGGGCTCTGGATCACCCTCGAGCACAATGGAACGGCCCTGGAGCTCATTCAGCAGCTGTGGGTTTCCCAAGATCACACAATGATGCCGGTAGTGCCACTTGCAAGCCCCCTAAGTGGCACAACTGTTGGCGTTCACAAGTTTGAAAGGGAGCAGAGGGAGCCCAGCCTGTGGCTCCTCCTGGCCCTGAGGCTGACTACTAAATACACCCGCTAACTTCTCCTCCTTGGTTCACGTAGGTACTGGTGGGCCCCTTCCAAAGAGATGCTGTGGGGTCTCCTAATTGCCCTGTGGAGGGGTTGAGGGAAGGTGGGGGACCTCCGTGTTTGCCAAGAAAATTTAAAAAAAAACATTGGGGTTTCTGCAGGTTTCACCAACTCAAATTTAAGGTTTTTAAAAACAATTATCAATGAAATGTAAGACTTGTGTCAAGACAGAAATGTACAAAAGAAAACGGTATATTTTATGTAATGGTAATGTCAAGCTTTTTTTGCACAGAATGAATGTTGCATCGTATGGGTTGGCATAAGAAGTGAGCCAATGGCAAAGACAAACGTCATCCTGCCAACTGGCAATAAATTTACACTTACCCATTATAGATGCAAAAAGGTAGCTAGCAAGCTATCAAGGGTATGTTAGCAGTTGATAGCCTCAACCACCTCTAGTCAAAACATAATGAAAACGTCTGCATTTGCTGTGCTGTGGTGGCGAAGGTTAAGCACAACCCACGTATGGAGGCCTTAGTCCTTGACGCGGCCATCGCGGGTTCGACTCCCGGCCCTGGCGACATTTGCCGCATGTCTTCCCCTCTCTCCGTCCCCTCTTTCCTGTCAGCCTACTCTCAAAAAATACGGGCCACTAGAGCCAAAAAAATTCTCAGAGAAAAAAAAAAGAAAATGTCTGCATACGACTCAAACATTTGTCTGATGGAGAAGTTCCACGAGAAAAATACAAAATAATCCTGCCACCACAAAATTTAAGACCTCTGATTAATATGTTACATTTTTCGAATAAATTTAAGGTATTTTAACCCTCCTGCGATCTTACAAGACAAAGATCTTAAGAGACAGGGGTCACAGTATAACCCACAAGCTTCTTACACTGCGCATAGTCCAGGGGAGGGTCACACTGACCCCACATGCATTTTACAAGCTTTTTTTGTGTGGTTTCGGGAACTGACAGTGTGACGGGACACCAACCCCTGACTCCACGCTGTCCGACATTTACCAGGCTCATCCTGAGCATCACGCTAATATCGCAAGAGGATTATTAATGACTTACTTTCAGATACATGAATTTATCTAAAAGTAAGTGAGTAAGTAAGAAAGAATCGATTAATTAGATTAATACATTCTTGAAATAATTGTCACTAATTTAGTAATCAATCGTTAACAGGCATATACAGGCTGAAAGAAGGCCATTTACTGAAAGAGCATCTCTTATTAAGCACCTTTTGTCAACCAATTATTAATTGGTTAATCCAAAAATAATGAACAGATCAACCCTACACTGTTGATGTTAAGTCAAGCAGAAAGGGCTGAGTTTTTCATGTTGATGTTAGAAATATTTATTTTGGGTGCAGATGCACCCTTTGCTGCAAATTATTAAGCATCTAATAAAGGAATGGTGCAGTTGCATTTTAGGCACTACACCATGAAAATGTTCATTTTCCTATTTATATGTTATTGTCATTTTTCATGTATTTCTACTATTGTAAGGCCAAACTAAAAAATCTGCAGAACAAGACCATTTTTTATTCAATTAATCATCAAAAATAACCGACAGTTGCCATTCTAAAACCTTACCAAACCTTGAATGAACTTAGCAAAAGATTCCTTGTAAAATGGATTCTGAATTCACAAATTGTAAACTTACTTTAGTTTCTTCTACTCTTATGGAGTCCAGTAAGTAGTGCAGAAGTTCCTGGCTGTCTTGTTGTTGGTAGCCCTTGAAGCGTGGAGCTCTGCAACAGAACGAAACTATGAGATCAGACAAAATAATATTAAGAGAAGAACAGAGAAACAGAAAGTCTGGAAAAGAGACAAAAAACCCCAACAACATTACAGTGAACAGACAGTATTGAGAGTGAATCGTCAACATTTTACAAAACAAACATACTGGCAGACAACAAAACAAACACCCAACGATGTCAGAAAGAACTGCCTCACACAATGAGCTGAGAAACAAAAGAAACATGAACAAAAGATGAATCTACAATTGGGTTTAGTGAAGGCCTTTTCACACCTTTTCATTGCTGGATGATATCCTGGCTGGAAGGAGCTCAGATTACTCACACAATGCATGTGTGTTAGGGGAAGACATGACAGACTATCAGGCAAATAAACTTTGATGGCGGCTGCATTGTTGAGTACAGAACGAACTGGCACAGATCTGAACATAAAAGTGCAAATATTGAAAATGTTTATGCAGCCAAGGCAAAAAGAAACTGCACTCCTCCTTCTATAGCTCTATATTATTATATAGTTCTATAGCGTTATGTATCTGAACATTATCATTATCATTTCTAAAAACACAAACCAGACTCCAGAAGATATTTAGAAAGGAAACTGGTGCTGCTCTTTTTATCGCCTCTTTTATTTATTTTTTTTTACATTTGGATTTTCTCCAGGTGCAAAATGCAACTCTTTCTGATGCGGGACATTTTATGAATGTCAGGGGAACATTTCATGCCTGCCTTGACAACCTGCGGTTTCCAGTAATTCTAATATCGCAGGAGGATTCTCTATTCTTTCTTCATGGTCTACTTCAAGGAAATGTTATTTTATTAATCTAATACATAATATCTACCTGTATTAAGTCATTTGGAGTTGTTTTTGCCAGATCAGGGTACAATTTGTCATATTTCACAAGTCAGGAGTCAAAACAATGATCAGAATAGAAACAAGATTTAATACAAAGTTTTCAGAAAATAATATGCAAATACTTTAAGTGATACGTGAGATTTGAGCTTTTCAATAACCATTTACCACCGTATTTTTTGAAAATATTGAGCTGTTATCCTCCTGGCAACTTTGCCAAACAAGCAACACTTTGGCACAGAGATGAGCTTTAACACTTGATATACAAAAGGCTATTGAAGTATGAGATGTGCTTCGGTTGTTTTGTAATTTATCTGAGATTGGCTGGATTTCTAGTTAAATGTCTTCTACTTTAATAATTATTCTCTCAGTGGAATGAAATGCAAGTTGCTTGAAAATGGCCACATTACCCTTCTGAGATTGACTGGCAGCAACAATTGCTTCTCGAAGGACGCTGTTGACGTCTTTCCAATTGTTCCCCAAATTAGACCAGTTCATTTCCTTTACTGCATTTAACATAATTATTGGGGTTTTACAGATTTCCTACCATACATTTAATAACACATTTGATTTTGTGAATTCGAACCACTTAACTGTCAATAGGACGCCGGTGTCCTGATGGATTCATTGGCTTGAGTGCAAGTGTTTTGGGGCTGACAGTTAAGGGGTTTAATAACCCACTTACAATAATAACAGAAATACATGAATTTACCAAACCACAGAAGTCTTAGAATGCAGATGGCAATACAGTAAGGCATTTCTTCCACATTTCATCAACCAAGCTGAAGTCAACCTCCAACAGGGTTATTAGTGCTAAAGAAATTAGAGGGGAGGCTCTCCTTGGGTTCCTCCCTGGCTGTCCATGGTGAAGCAGATGTGCGGACAGATGCCAGGGGCAGATGGGCAGCCGAGACTGGAGCCATGGCAACCTGTTGGACCGAGCCAGCCACATAACCAACTAAAGACAGGTTGGTCGGGCCAGCTCACCGAATAGGAGGAGTATTTATTGATTAGAGATGCCATCAAACAATATCAAGGATGTTTGAGTGCCTAACAGCTCTAGCATTACTGGGGTTCAACTTTATTCTGCTATTTATGTACTAAAAATAGAATTATAGCAACATAAAAAAAGAAAAGCGTTAGACTAAGGTGTCAAAAAATAAATATCGGCTATTAATAATCTGAATCAGAAGAGAAATGGTTGAACAGAGCTACATTGTTTTAGGTGTTTTGGTGAAATAGAACAATTTATTTCACTGCCTGGTAAAATGTATGAGCTCTTGAGAACATTGTGGTTTTGAGCTCACAAAATTTACAAATTTATAACAAATTGCAGAAAATTGACACACTGTTGGTAAAAAGCCTGGAGAAGATTAGGGAGACCTTCAAAATTTAACATGTTGACAAGATCCCCAAACTTTTGGTTGTGCATGAACATTAAGTTTGCTGGTTAACAGATAAAAATGAATTACAGCTGATGACATAAATTTAGTTATTCCAAATTAGAAAACAAAACAAAAGAAACAGGAAGTAACAGCTTGGTATGAAGAAAATTGAAATATAGCGCACATTCGAGCACGAATAGAAAAGTGGAGGTAAAAAAATGAATACACAAAATAGAAAAGACAGCGATGGAACTGGAAATGAGAAGCATTGTTGGGATCAGTGGGAATGAGGAGGTCTGGAAGCTCATCCCAGTGGAGGGAAGCAGAAGGGCCCTGTAGCGCTGCTCTCAATCTGGCCAATGCAAACAGCTGCGGTGCTAACACAATTAATAGCCGGATGAGTTAGTACCAGACACAAGGCCACACAAGCTTCCCCTCCCCATCCACCCACCCAGTCAGAACACATACATGTATGAGCAAAACAGAGGCGCACACTTCACACAATACAGTAATCCTTTGCCCACAAATAGCCATAATACAGAAATACATCTGAATGGGATAAATTCAAACTATAAGCTCAAAAGGTGCTGAAAAATCTAATGTATTCAGTGCCACTCTGAAATGTAAAATACTATTTTATTACTTAAATCTTGCATTACACGTATCAATTAATGTAAATTATTGAAAACTGCTTTGCAGTGGAAATGCTCAGAAAGGGGTTGGTGACGGAATTAGTCCGCTTTTTTACAAGCAAAAGAAACGGACATTTTCCCCTCCACACATCAGCGAATGCACCACACCTAGACTTCAACAAGTCTCACCACAACTCTCTCCGGTGTGCAATTTGTTACTGAGAGGATAAGACTCTTATTTTTACCATGAAAATAACTGAGCATAAAGGAAGTTGAGGGAAGCACAAAAAGTTTTAGGCGCTTCAGGAAAGACGACTCAATTTTCTATAGAGGCATGTGAGATATTCCGTTAGGATGGCACCTGATAAAAGCAAATAACAGGAAGCTGACCGTATTATTCCAAATTTGTTCATTTCTATCCTTTTGAAAAATTTAATTCTATCATAGATCTACAGGAAGTCTTTTTAAAATCAGCTAACATAACGGCCAACTTACTCTACAGAAAATACACAACAATGCTAATTACTAGTAATGCTAACCTTTTTAACTGTGCCAAATGTCAATTTATAAAAAGACAGTTTTAAAATACTTACTGCATTGTTATTTTGTCTTTATTTTGAATTATTAGTGAAGTCCTGTTTAATAGCAGAGGAATAATTATTCCGCTATCTCACACAGTGTGACGTCACCTCTGGTCCTAAGATAAATATTGATTGCTCAGTCACTGAAAGGCTTCCGGATAGTAACAATAAATGAATAAATGATTTAACATCTGTTATGTCTAGTAAATTTCATTTTTCTAGATATGATGAACTTCATTTTAAACAGTCCAAAATAAAACCAAAGCAGAAAATAAAGTTTGATACATTTCTTCTTAGGTTTTATTCATTGTAGAGGGGTTTGTTTCTGGTTTCACTTTTGGTGATTCTACTATGTTTTTTAAAAAAATGTTTTTATGATGTAAAGTATTTGAAATCCCCCGTTATTGAAATGAACTCTACAAATAAACGTTGATTTCATTTTGATTGCATCTGTCCCATAACCTAGAAAATTTTATTGCATGTGTAGACTTGCAGAGATGCAAAGAGAGGCGGCTCTTTAACTATATATATATATATATATATATATATATATATATATATATTTTTTTTTTTTTTTTTAATAAATGCCAATAGGATTTCACTATGAAAAATGCATTCCTTTTGATTGTTAAATTTGAGTTCACAGAAACCAGTAATGTATTTTGTGGTTAGACAGAGTTGTTAAAAAAAAAAAAATCTGAATAGATCAACACTGGTATCGGCTTATCATAGCTTTATAAAATTGGTGGTCATTAATTACCTACATAACCTCTGATTGGTGCTTTTGTATTATGTATTTTTAATGCAAAGCAATAACAATGTAATGTTCCACACATATTTATTCATTTTCAAATAATATTAAAAAGAGTTTTTTACAATTAGTTTTTGGTTCTTTAGTTACATCATGAATAGCTTAAAATACCAACCATGACAAAAAAAAACAGTCTTATTTCACGGCTAACACGAACAAATGTATTTAAAAACACTCAAAATCGTCCATATTCTGTTGGGAAGATATGCGCAATCTAACACTTCTCTAATTGAATAGTGTGTGTGAATATCTGCTTCGTTAAAAGTATGTGGCCTGGGATGTGTGTGCTGGCGTTTGAGAGACTCGCATGATGGAATTCATTGTTGTTCTCCGCTATTTCTATCAGGGATGAAAGGCTTCTCACAAAGCTTATTCCTCAAAAATATTTGAATGATGTGGGTATGCAGACTTTAATCCACAATAGAAGAAGAGAGGAGGCAGCCTGCGTACTTTTCACGCTCGCAACACACACACACACACGCCAACACAAAAACATGTCCAGTGGCTACCCTGAAATTGAATCAGCCCTTGAAAGAAGCAGGTGTAGATTGATATCTGTGTGGATAATTCTGTTCAGCTAACATATTGGTGATGAGTGGAGTGTATATCCAGGTACAGAAATGCACTGAAAGTAGTATTAAATAGTGTAAATGTTGCTTTGGACTGTGAGATTGGTGGAACCCTATATTTGAAACTTTGGTAAGCTCCTATTTTTGTCTCCTGACGCACCATTAGCTACAAGCTAGCTTCTGACTAGCTTTGAAGTACGCTGGTTACAAGCTGGGACCGTCCCTGGCACCAGATACAGCTTGGTGCTGACCACACACAGCCTGGCGCCGGTCCAGGCGACGACCGGAGCCCCGTGCTCTGGCAGAAGGACGAGGAAGAAGGCTGTAGGGAACTCAGCTGGTCGAGGTCAAATCCAAGTGAACCCATGCGCAAAAGCACACACACACAAAACCAAGAAGGGCTCTGGCCCACATGAAACACTCAAACAGTCCTCAATTCGGAGCCAGAAAGCATTATTAACCTGCTTGCCATGGCACACACTGAAAAAGATGCTGAAAGAGACGTGGTAAAAGAGATGTCAGTCCCCCGCAGGTCAAGGGCAAACCCAGCCTCCTTGAAAGGGAAGACCCTGCAGCGGCAGCGGCTCCGGATGGTTGTATTCACAGAGTGCTGCTGTAACACAGGGTCACTGCTATGAAAAAACACATTCTTGACCCTGCACTTTTAATTTCAGAACTCAAGACCTGAAAGAATGTGGGCGAGCTGCTCTATGAAGGAGGCTGATAATAATAAAAAAATAAAATAAAATGGCTTAAGAAAGGAATGAATGTGTACCCATTCACATGGGAATCAAAACACATGAATTAATAAGGAATAGTTTGATTTTATATGTAACAATAACACACAAAAAGCTGATATTAGCAGGTGTATCAGTCAGGCTACTTGCTTGGGGAACCACACAGCTCATAACTTGGCCGACTATTGATTCTTTTCAACTACGTGACCTAATCATGTGGAGGCGTCATGATGGATGTCAGACGGATGGATTATTGAACGAAGCAACTGCGAGTTGATTTTGCTAGTGTAGACATGGCTTCTACTTGTTCAAGGCGACTTGTTTTGTTTGTGGAAGTAGCTCGCCTAGTTGGGGTTAGAAAGCAGTATCTACACAAGCTGGACGTAGCTAGCTTAGAAACACAGACCTTCTTCCCTCCTGACATGTTTGTTGATTTGATCAAATCTTCCTGAATTCATGCCACATGATTTTAATACCACCATGTTATAAACAATGTTTCCTCTTACATCATAGCAGACTTAAAAGCGATGTTAGTTTGTTGTTGTTTTTTTCGTACGGGCTATATTATTGTGGGACAAATGATTATTTGTCGTACCTTCTCCACATTGCAATATTTAGTTGCATCTTACTTACTTAGGAAGTATAGAAATGTGAATCTTCTAACCTTGTAAAAAGTGTTCTCTGTAACACTCACATACACTGACGTCAGTCATAATTTCTATAGACGTCTTCTATCCTCATTAAAAGGTTTACAATAAAATGACACATTTGTTTTGTATGCATGTCTGTCTGTGGCAGCTGGCTGAAAGTAGGCAGCAACAGGATGGGAGAGGGAGATTTTAGAGCCGCTCCATGTTTCATTATATCGATTATTTAACGATAAACAAACCAATTACATTCAATGCAAAATGTAATTATTGATCTATGCCAAGTTTAAGATGTTAACTTTTTACTTCAATGCCTGTAAGAGCTTAGGGAGAACATTGGCAAGTAATGTTTTTAGCTGTTTTTGGGAGTTGATGTGGATGTAAATGAATGAGTATAGCGTCATATCGATAGCAGATTTGTTCAATTAAATCGAAACTGTATCGTGACATATTTAATGATATCGGCAAACATTGTATACAATATTGATACAATATCATCCTCCGATAAAGCAGGTGAATCACACCCCTAGCAATTGTATGACAGAAAAACGTTAGCGGTTTCATTATACTAGGTAGATGAATCATCCTTGTCTTTTTCCATCATAATGTCCTTCATTTCCTTAAAACTGACTCAGCTGATGAATTGTATTCTCGGCACAGAGTCTAAATAAGAGCCTACAAAACACTGCATCCATTTGTGATTGAGATATTGAACACATTGATAATTTAATATGTTGCGCAGCTTTATTTGAATCTGTAACGTCTAAAAAACGTGGAATAGCTTAATGTCCGCAACCAGTCCATGCCTCAGCAGAATGCAATAATTTTAGGGCATTTCACCAGTAAAATCCTGTTTTATTTTTTCTCTAAACACTTCTGTATTGTAAAGAATGTCAATGTATAAAAAAAATAAATGTCAGCTTGTTCCCATTTAATCCTGCAAAATATCAGAAAATCATAATGTTATCGGATATTAGGATGACGATAGTTGCAATAAATAAACTAAGGCAGAATGACTAAAAAATGATTGTTGCCCATCCAGATAGCACAATCTTACATCTACAAGCAAGAGCAAGTAGTTAAATGGTTTTTTTTTGTTGTTTGTTTTCTTTTTTAGAAAAGCTAAACGTAACAAATATTAGAAATTCAGCAGTGATGATGATGGATTTTGGAGAAGGAGGAATTATTCTGTTATCTGGAGCATAAAGTTTAAAAAAAAAAAAAAATAGCTTTCCTTTCAAAAAATTTGCAAACACCTTCAAGGATTTCTGCTTAAAAGAATGAAAACAGAGAGCTACAACATGTTTGTAATCTTAAATGGGATTTTACACAGACACATTTTCTAAAAAATAAAAAAATAAATAAATAAATAAATAAATAAAATGCTCACAGTTGGTGTGAAAGAAAATAAGCGATTTGGTTAATATACATTTGCTTTTCCAGTGCAACTCAATAGGTGCCACTGTTTGAAACTGGGAGGTATCGCCACTAAAATAACAAGGTCACATTGGAGAATTCAATTGAATTTCTATCACAAAATGTCTAGACCTGCATCGCGGAATACAAATAAAGACTTTGCAGGTTTTCTGGTTCTTTCATGGTGCTTTGTCTGAAAATTTATTAAACTAAGGAATTTTCAAAATTGCCTCAGCTTAGATATATGTACAGAGTTCCAGTATGCAGGTGAAACTATAGTTTTAATCTGTTATTTTTCGATTTTCACACCAAGGAGAAAAATAACTACTTCTCAGTGAATAGTAGAAGATTTGTTTGTTTTTTTTGCTACATGTTCTGCTTCGAAGAAAGCAGCAATTATTTTATAGTCTCAAATACAGGGGAAGAATTAAGTGTTTTCCAGGCACAGTATCAATTTATAGCACAATCAAGTAACTATGTTACCTTCAGTTGTTATAAAAATACTATGTATATCAAATATTAATTAAAGGAAATTTGTTTTTGTAATTTAGCGCCTAGAAACTGGGCCTCTGGCTCTTAAAGAAACTCCTGCTCTTTCTGAAACTCCGCCTTCAGGAAGTCATCACAACATGGCTCCTCTACTAACCCTTTAACAACGTTTTTACCACCATTGTACTGAGAAGAAGAAAGCATAATGAGCTCAGCAGATGTGCAGTTACTCCAGGTGTTTGCTAATTGCTGCTGGCTAGTCTGAAGGAGCCGAGTGGGGGAGTAGAGGTGAGGTAGACGCTCAGAAACTTGGAAACTGCAGCTCTAAGGAGGAGCTCTGCCTTGGAAACGGTGCTAGGTGTTTTGCACCTATAAATTGTTGCCACGAGAGACTAAAGGATTTCTCAAAGCTGCATAAGTGCATCAAAGCAACACTCCAGGTTTGTTTTTGATGAGGGAATAACATTATAACATGATGTAAAGCTCAAAACAGTCGATTTTACATAATACTGCCCCTTTAAAGCAAACATGACGTCTAACTGGGTGATGGGTGTTGAGGCTTAAAACCAAATCTCTCTCTTCACGAATGCATGCCAGTGGAATAGATGAGCCCCACCTGAAATTAAGCAAATGAGTGCATAAAGGTGTGGGCATTTCGTGATGTTTGAATGCACAATTGCCTGCATGCGTGTTGCAGCCCGAGATGGTGCCAGGTGAGGTGGCCGTCCACGCTCGCAACACAGAAGCACACGGCCAACCGTCTGATGACGGCGAGGTACCAGAATAACCGTCAAAGCCGCACCAGAGACAGACTCGCTCATCCGGCATTAAGCGTCCTGGTTACCCACCTGCACTGCCAAACAGTGCGAGACCCACCACATACACACATATACACATACACACACACAGGCAAGCTGGACCCAACCAGTAGTGCGCTGTACTCTCAACAGGAAGTCACTGAACCTGTTCATGAAAGAGAACATTGCTGTTCAGCTCGCAGAAGCAAAGGCGTTGGGTCTGCCGGTCACACAGCGTGTTGGAGATTAGCTAAAGTTAGCTGCTGATCATTTAATAAGGGACAGAGTATGATGATGGTACCCTGTTGGGAGCAGGTGTTACCTGGTTAGTAATGTTCAGCACTGCTGAAATGGGAAGAAAGCAGGTGAAAGTAAAGGCTGCTATGGATGAGAGGGAAAGAGTACGATCCAGATGATTATAACTAGCGGTGTGCCGATCAGTATCCAGATATTTACATGCGAAACCGCTCTTATTTACATTTAAATAGCCACAAAGCTGCTACATTTGGGTATTTTCTTTTTGCACTACAAGAAAAAAAAAAAAAAAAAACTCAACTGGCCTCACTTTAGTTTTCATAAGAGGCTCAAAACAGACCTGCTGTACAAGTTTTTCTTTAAAAATGTGAAAGTGTAGTATAGTTTAGTTAGTAGTAATATGGACAGCAATGATATAAACCTTTTATTGACATTTAAGAACACTACCTTGTGCAGTTAAAACTAGTTTGTGTTTCTTTGTGGGTATTGTTGATTTTTTTCCCCATAATATTACTTTCAACATTGAAAGCGTGTTGTGACCTTTTAACACCCGACAGAATCGACTTAAAAAAAATTTGTATTGGTCAAAATCGGAATCAGCAGGTCAGGCTTATTACTGAAAAAATAATGTACTTTTTTGTTGGGTTAGATGCTGATATAAAGGGTTAGACCGTACTTCTGGCAGAGCTGATTGAAGAGGACTTTGGGGTTGACGGGGCCTTTCCCTGACTCCTTCATGCTCTGCAGGAAGTGAATCATGGCTGCAGTCAGCGGGTCAGGGCTGGACAGAACCACAGTCAGATGACTCTGGAAGAGTAAGGAAGTGTTAGAGAGAAAATGTCATGTTATCGGATCAAAAATCTGTCCCTTTAATTGAGCTCTAAGAAGCAAAACAAATAGTTTTTAGGACTTTATCCACATTTTCAAGCTTCCTTCAATTGGATACAAAAACCGATAAATGTTAAATTGCTTATGATATGTTAATGATCATCACTGTGGGAAAAAATGTAAATCATGAAAACTTTGAATTACAAAATTAAAAAAGACTAATCAGAGTTTACATTTGTCTCATCAGAGGAAGAATACATGACGCCAGACTGTACCAGATTTGTCTCGACAGGCGGACAGATCTTCAACTTGTTTCCTTTCTCCTTCACTTCCTGAATGAGGTCAATGAGCATGTGCGTCTGCGACAGGTTCTGTTAAATCAAAAGGAAAAATACTTTTGTGATTTCATTAATCTAAAAGCTGGATTCCACTGAATCTGTATAATCATCACACATACAAATGTTCAGCTGTATTAAGACCCAACTATTAATTATTAACTTCATGAGTCGTGACCAGTGGCCGCCGGCCGGAAAGATCCGCCCAACACCTAAGAGCTACCAGCAACACCCTTCATTGTGGAAGTCGTTACCGACAGAAGACAACTCAAAGCTAGATATTTAGAGAATGAGAAGTATCGATTTGAAATGAAGCTAGTTTTTACAGAGGAATGTTTCCGATTTGTTTTCCAATTTGCTATTGATTTGCATTAATTAATAGGTTTTGTCTAATTTCTGAAGAAACAAGTTGACCCGAAGCTGACTTGAGAAAATACAAGGAATACTTAATGCTAGCAATGCTCAACAACCTAATAGCTAAAAAATATAAACTCTAATCATTTTGTTTATCAACACTATATCCTGTTTATAAATGAATTCTTCGTTTTACACACAAAATGTGATGTTGGCTCCGATTCTACTTACAGCAGGAAGGATCCAAATAAATGTTGTCAACAGAGTTAATTGTATTTCCTGAGAAAAAAAAAATTGGTGAGAGCGTCACAAAAATGTAAAGTTGTAAATTGGCCACAAACCTCTGATGGTTGCATCGTTGGTTTATGACAGCGAAGATTGCTTGTGGGATTCTAAAATGCTGTATGTAACACCTGTGCCAATTGCTATGTCCATTTTTGCAGCATTTGGAAATTCAGGTGAGCTTATTATTCTGAAAGAGGCTTTCAAAAACAGCTTTCAAAAAGATATTTATGATCTGTGGTGTCTCTCCACAGAGAAGGAACCTTGGTGAGAAGTTGGACTGAAACAATGGCTGCAATAGAGGCACTTTTTTTCTCCTCCTTTCAATGGGTGTTTGTTTTGTCGAATCCTGCCAATAAACACTGTTGCTATGGAAAACACACAATAAAGCTGGGACTGTGAATGCAGACACTGCTCATCCTCTGACAATTATGTGTTTTCACTGAAAAAGATTGCAATTTTCAAGGGGACAATACAAACAAGGCGGAGAGAGAGAGAGACAGGGAGAAGCATGCAAAGCGCGCTCGCTCGAATTTCAATCAGCCGCCGAGACCCTGAGGGTGATTAACAAAATGGCTGAAAAAAACAGCTTCATTGTTGCAGAGGCATGTCAGTTTGCAGTCACCATGACATGACCAGGGGCCGGCTGAGGAGGCTGTGTTGTCAACGCGCTCTGCACCGACTGAGCACCACTCGCAAGGTCGGTGTTTCCAAGCCAACTCGGCGTGAACTGCTGCCTTGTGTTTCACTGTGCTGCGCGGCTGGTGGACTCTGTTATTGTGGGACTGTATTCAGCGTCACTTCGGACCAGCCTCATAAATAGATGAGTGCTTACAAGTTCTACAGAGACGCATATTCATCGCTGCGGCAGAATGGAAATCCTTGTGATTCGTTAGGGGTCATCAAATAAAATAATTACTTGTAAGCAGGTTGCTTGTGATGAGATCAGCACTTTATTACACAGCTCTACTTCAGATTTATATCAGCTATTGTCAAAATAACAGAGGGCTGAAACAGTTAATTGGATTAATCATGATTAATCGATTATTGAAATAATCTTCAACTAATTGGTTGATCATAAATTCAAAAAATGTCACTTAATAAAATATAGGTCTGACAATTAATTAGATTAATCGTGATTAATCGATTACTGAAATTATCATCAACTAATTTGGCAATTGATTAATCATTAGCTCAAGAAGAGGTCACTTAATATAATTAAAGGCTGAAATGATTAATCGTCTCAGTCGATTAGTGAAATAATTGTCAACTACTATAGGAATCGATTAAATGCCACTTGCTAGGGAAAAAAAATCACTCACTGTAATTTATCCAAAACTATACTAAAAAAAATTTACATTTTGCATTTATGATAACTTTCGTTCTCTGCAACTACGTTCTACCCAGAACTCCTTAAGTAGCAAAGCTTTAGCTTCACCTGACTCAAATTGAGCAAAAAACTAAATCTCCTATCAAGCACCTTCTGCATTCCAATTATTAAGTGGTTAATGCAAAAAGTAATAATTAATCTACAAATGTTTACATTAAAGAAATGCTATGTTACTGCATTTTAGGCAATACAATATTTATTTTCTTATTTTGAAAAAAAAGAACTGAATGATGTGCTAAATCATTAGGCAATCAATATAATAATCGATTACAAAAACAATTGTTAGTTGCAGCTCTAATACAACTAGAATAAGAGATGGGGGCTGGATTCTAAATGCCTGCTCTCTGCTCCAACATCTGCATCCTGTCACTAACTGAGCCTGTTTGTGCAAGCTAAAATAATAACAGCGTTATTACCAACCTGCATCACAGCATTGAAGAAGCAGGTGTTCCCAAGGTTAATTATCCCCTTAACAGGGACCAAGGTGCTGTTGATGGCTGGATTCTTTCCTCTTTGTGCTTCAGCGTAATCTGTTGGCTCTTCTCGCAGCTTGATGATCTTGGGTGATGCTGCTGGAACACACACACAATGAAATGCAGATGGCTAGCTTAGACACAAGCAGTCAAGAACATGAACAATGGTAAGATTAAATGGTAAGTATTGCGTGGTTCAAAGAGATCTGGATTTCTCTGCAAGACTTTTGGTTATTTTTGACTTTTCAGAGACAGTTAAATCTCTTTTCTGGCCCATTTTGCCTCAAGAAAAAAAAGGTGCCTATTAATTTTATACACCTTCATGTTGAGTGTTGACCTCCTTAGGCCACACCCTCCCTCATTACACACCACCTGCCATGATTAAGTCCATTAAACATTCAAGTTTATCCAGCTTGAAGTTAAAAAATATGCCTAAAAATGATGATGAGGTCAAAATACTCACTTGTCCAACTATGCACATAGCATAAGTGAAACTGTGGAGCTAATCAAACCACATTAGACATTTCTGCTTCAAGTTGTAGTACTTTCCATTACGGTTAAATAATGAACAAAACTGATTTTGTTCAGAGATGTGAAAGTGTGTGGTTTGAGATTAAAGTTACATATAGATAATGATAATCAGTTTCTTGGCAACTTTAATTTTGAAAAAATATATATATAAAAAAGAAAGTGGTTCAGACTTGACATGAGAACTGGGTGCTGCGATGGCAGCTGGAAGTAGAGCTGGGTCATGTGGGGAAGGCAGATGACAGCTGTTGAAGTTTCTGCTGGTTTGTGAGGAGGAGGGGGAGCGGGGCAATGGTTGGGGCAGGAGAACTCCCCTTCCATAGCCAGCTGTTACTTCTGATCACCGCTGAAAACTAACCTTCGACAGAAACAACGACACAGATGGTCAGTGTGGAGCGGTGCGCGGAGCGAGGGACGAACCGGAGCGGATCCTGCAGCTGCGTGAGCCGATCTCAGAACAGGAAGGTTAACATCTGACTGACAGAATGCTAACATGTGTTAGCAGGCGCTGACATGCCATTGCTCCCATTAGTGCCAATAAAAGTATTCACCCTTTTGGATGGTTGACCCTCTTTGTTGCTTTTATAAATCAATCGTGTTCAACTAAATTTGGCTTTTTTTGACAAAAGAATTTACACAAAAACCCTTTTTGTAAAAAGAAAACAAAAAAAAACAATAAAACGTCAAATTTTGCTTGTATTGATAGCAAGTCCAGACCCAAATCCCAATGAGAATCTGTGGAAGAGCTTAAACCTGCTACTAGCAAATCCTGTATTTGACTGAGTTTGGGAGAAAAAAAACAAGTATTAAAATTCATAAAGTTAAAAGAAAAACACACAAAAAGACACTAACTGTATCTATACAAATAACACGCTTTTCAAAATTTATTCGGAAACGTTTTTTAAACAACTCACTTCTCAAATTCCCTGCTGCTACTATGCTCCCTTTTTAAGTCATAAATAATTTTAAGTCATTTGCGACTTAAAATCCCAAAAGTCAAGCAGTTCAGGCAGGTATTTTTTGTCATACACTGGAGAAATCCTGATGCTAATTATTAGGTCTGATGCTCTGACTTAACTTGGCCACATTTTAGAGAACTGGGGAATATTCCTGTTATTTGTAAGTAATGGCCTCTGGTGTCTAAACCAATCACACGTGTCTCAACAACAAAGACAAAACATTTCCACGAGTCAAAAGAAGAGCAATTTGATGCAACTTTTCCTCTGAACTTTTTGGTCAAACAATCTTTACTGCATTACAGAAGGTCACAATTCTATCCTCGCATTATTGTATGACATGGAAAAATAAGGGAAAAATAAAAATCATAAATCTAACATAATGTTAAAAACTTTTTCACTGGAGAAGGAATTTCATGTTAACAAAAAAACAACTTCCTTCTGGTTTCACAATGACAGAAGCATTTCATTGAAGTATTCAATGGTTTGTATTGAAAAAGAAAACTTAAAATTACTCTGTAGACAGATGATAATGATTTAAAAAAAAGTCACAAAAAGGTAGGCTGTGAAGAACTCAAAGGAATGCCGGGAGACACAAAGGATTCATAAACGCAGGTCACAAGCCCGACCTGTTCACGCCTAAACCAAAGAAAATCAATTGAACCGCAAGCCTTTTGTAAGAACCTGCATCTTTACTTCAACGCCCAAATGGCCTTGCCTTTGCATGGATTCACTTCTTGTGCACAACATCTTTATTGGAGATCTATTCAACTTACAGTGACAGCCACTACCCAAAAGGCTTTTCTCCATGGGGGGAGGGACACAACTCTAAAGTGATTGGAATGTAAACCTTGGTTTTAATGCTCTAACAACTTAACGTGAACGTCTCATTCTGTTTACTGAGAAAAGTAAAGAAAAGGGTGACTACTTTGGAAAGTTCACAATCCTGTTTTCAACAAATGCTTTGACTTTGCATGACTTTTGCCGACTGCCGTTCAGTGTTGATGAGAAACGGCGTACACATCCTTCAGCTTGTCCCGGAATTTTAGGGGGAACGACGGTAAAGGTGAGGTTCAGCTTGTCGGGACGACGAGTTGTCGAAGCACTCTGTATAGGAGAGCTAATTGCATCTGTACCTCTGCGCTTGCAACATCTGTAGGCCTGTTTTTTATCCTCGTCAGGCTGACATAAGGGAGTTCCCAGATGTCAACACACACGAACCCAAAGAAAACAAACAGAGATGGGGAGGTAAAAGAAAAACTGTATTTTTGAGGTTGGTGTGAAACGATCTGCTCACGCACGAGTCAACAAGTGATTAAAAAACAAAAAAGGAAAATGACCAGGGTAAGCGTGAGTGTCCGAGCGGCATTTTGTTGTAGAGTTCGTGAGGCGGATAGTGGAATCGGCAAGAGTTGAAAAAGCTACGACCGGCACTTCGAAGTAAAAGAGAGTGCAGAGGAATGAGGAAGCCAAACAGGCGGAAAGAAGATGCCGATGGACACGCTCTGCATCTGGGACCGTCACCCAAGGTAAACAATGTTCAGGGAGCCATCTGGTTGAGACTGCGGGGGGGAGAAGGGAGGGTTGGAACGAGCACAAGCATATGGAAAAGCAGATCTTTCCTGTCCCTGCAGCGGTCGGCGAAGGCAAATGTGAGCATGCGCCGCGTCCACGCTTGAGTGTGCCGCGCTCAGCACCACCACCTGGCTCTCCTTGCTCAGCCACCGAGTGTGGGCAGCAGTGACACTGTGGAGGCTTTCCCCCGGGGGAGGAGGAAAGCACCGAGGTGCCCGAGCTCGACCACAGGCATGCATGCATGCACACCAACACCTCCTGCAATGCCAGCCCAGAGATGGACAGAGGAACCAGTGACTTGGCTTTCCTTCACATGGGAAAGAGCAAGAGTCCGTAGAAACGATGCTGATGATCCTCCTGTTGATTCAGAGAATACTTATAGGGTCAAATTACATTCAATATTTTCTCTAAGCACTTGCAACAACAGCTCCAGTTCACATTTAGAAGTTTGCATACCAAAGTCAAGCTGATTGCAGAGTCTACAGAGATATCTTAGGACAATCCTTCTTGGGGATGTAGTCATGCATAATGGGCTTCACAAAGGGCGAATGTCGAACCACATCAACAGGAGAAAGTTTCCGCCAACCAGGGAGAAATCCAGCACACGGGGCACGATGGCGACGACAGAAACTTTCTCGTGTTGCGTCGTTTACCCGCATGTGCACGTTGGGTTGCTGGGTTGGACAAGGGCAACTATTGTTATTATTCAGAAAACAATACCACTTACTTGCTGTTCTTACATTTACACACATAGATGCTAAACCTTTCTATCATGAAAGAAAAATGATATTCAAGTGTGCTATTTACCAACATCTACTGCTTTTAGCACCAAACTCGCCACAATCCCCCCCATCTGCCACTTGAGGTCAAAAACTATACTGATCTAAAACAACAAGTCTCTGCAAAGAGATATTTTCCAACAGACTCTTCACAGCCTTTTTCTTTTTTTACATGCTTCACAGCTGAATAGAGAGGCAGCCGGATTGCACGGCCAGTTGGTTTCATCCGTGCATCCAAGCTCACTTTCAGCGCAGCAGCATGGAGGGCCAAGGCCAGCTCACTTCATGCAGAGCAGGCAGTCAAGAGGAAGCCCAGGCAACACCAAATGTCTTATTCATTCGCTAATTTGTTGTGACTGCAGGGCATAAAAAGCTTGCTTTCCTGCCATCTGAGGCCAAGAGAGCCCACTGACATGCTACTTAAAGACACACACACGCCCACACACACACAAGCAAACAGATTGCACTACCAACTATCTGCCCTACTTTTATGTGCAATGGTGGTAACAAATGGAGACTCACTCTTGATTACTTTCATGAAAGCACCACCCGGGGACGAGCATCTAGCCACTGACTCGGCAAAGCTGAAGTGACAGTTCCTAAAGATGGCCGTTTGCAAAACAAATAAAAACAGGTAAGAAGACGTGCGTAAATGCTTTGCCTTTAGCGGTTGCCATGGTGCCTGAACTCAACCGCGGCTTACCCAAAACGAAAAGCCGAAGCGCTAATTCATCGTGTAACAATGTGACTGTTTTTCCACCAAGATGAAACCCTTTCAAAACATGAAAAAAACTTTACATATTTACATCAACATTTCAGCCAAAACACACTCCATACAGCACTATCCTAATTTATTTGACATTAAGGTTTTTGCAATTAACAGCAGCAACAGGAACATAAATGTGGTGACAACAAATTCTCTAATAATTGAAAATGCATGTCATTCTAACTAGGGATGGACCAGTTTTTATTTAGCACATCAGCTTTCATTAAAGACCTTTTTTGGCCCTAAATAAAACAAAGAGAATAACTGCATCAAAACTCAAAATTAAACAACTACGACAAAAAGATCATTTATTACATTATTGTTGCTGAATTTAATTAAAATGAGTGAAGATAGAAAAGAAAATGCAGAAAAGCGGCACAAGATTTAAAAATGACCAATGAGACTGATGGTGTGGTGTCCAGGTTGGAGGTGTAAGAAGACACTCTCGCATAAATGTTGACATCAGGAAGACAGGAAAGAGCAGGAGGCTTCATGTTCCTCAAATAACATGAAGCAAGTTATGACTTCATGTTTTAGTCAATTACATTTAGAGTAAATAAAATCAACTAAAATTAAACAAGAATTAAAATGACTACAGATGATTGAATTATATTCATAATTTTGTCAGTGTTTAGTCTAAAAAAATTAATTTAAACCAAAGTCATGCTATACTTTAGTGTTATCCGTCATTTTGACTGACCGCTTTAAAAACTAAATCGTAAATGTAGAGCCACAGAAAATGATAATTAACTTGGCAACATTTGCTAGAAAATCCTTTTAATTCATTGATTAACCATTACCAGTCATATTTTGCAGTAGAAGAGGTTTCTATTACCCTGAACACCATTTTAAAAGTGGAAAAGCTACTTTTTCATTTTTGTTGCCGTTTCAGAAATGTTATACTTGCCGGCACACCTTAGGGACTAAACTCCGCCCCGCCCCCTTGTTCTTAAAACCTAGTGACGCCCCTGGGGATCAATATATAAAAGATCTGAAACATAAAGATTCTTCCTTGTTTTGATTTCTGCCGTTTTTATTTTCAATTTTCTTGCTCTGAAATCAGTTTTTGTTTATTCTCACCAACAATGTTTAAAGAATGTGTGTGAGCAGGTTTGATTTTGAGTAAACAGTGCCAGCAGTCTGTGTCAACCATATCTAGCATTCTTGAAACGCAGCTCTGGGCCGCTCTAAAACATTCTGAAGGCTACAAGTGGCCCACGGGGCTCCGTTTTAACACCTCTGCTGCAGGTGAACACTGACGTGTAATTACAGCAGGATCTCACTGTACCCATCAATCACAGAATGTCTATTTGTGTGGAAGTTTTAGTTTCTGAAATGATCTAACTGAGGAGAGGAAACGTGATAAAAGTTGCCAGTGTACACTGGAAAAAGACGTACTCGGTTCTCACACAATAAGCCTGCTTCTGATTATTTTTAACTTTAATTTCAGAAGAAACAATCAAGCTTTCATTCCAAAACTCATTTTGAGACTTTTTCTACACCCAAACATTGGTGGTCAAATGTCAAAACACACTCATAATCTGATTATGTTGCCAGTTTTGCAGGATGATGTAAAAGCAGAAAACATAAGCACAAACAAAAAGCATAATAGCGCGCATATCAATGCAGCACAATCTGAGGAAGAAAGGTAACAGCTTGAAAACAGAAGCGGGATTGTGGGATTTCAATGCGAAACAAGCAGCGCTGTCCTTCCAGCACCGACATTTTAATTTACTCAACAAAGCCTCCCCAGCTGTGTTACAACGCCGGAGCCCGGCTCCCTGAGGTCAATTCGATTTCTACTGGGACTCTGGTACTTGAGCTGAAGGCCTTGATGGTGAGAGAGCACAGTTAATCCACTTTCTTTCTTCCCAGAGCTGTTGTTGTACAAAATTATTATAGATTCTGAAAAAAGAAGAAAAAGGAGGGGAAAAAAAATAAAAAATCAGAGCTGTGGCTCCTTTTGTGCTTGAGGTCTATAGGAAAAAAATGTTTAAAAAGCAGAACGTAACAGTGCCTTCTTAAGAAAAACCTGGCCTTCACAATCAAACGCAATTTCACAAGCTGCTTACCAGGCAACAAATATCTACTTTGCTGCGACAATGAGGGAGCCGCCTCTATACCCAGCTCCAGACCGGTGTGGAAGAACTGAGAGGCAGGGAAAGGTGAAAGGTCAGTTAAAAGAGGAAGACGTAGAAGAAAGGTGTTGGAGGTCACTTTCCACTTCGGGGGGTCAACAGCGAACCTGGTGCCACACAATATGGCTCCACCGGAGAACGGGTTTGTTCTGGTTTATGAGGAAAGACTCCAACACTGGATTTTTATGAACGCATTTCCCACAATTTTTCTGAATTTAAGATTTTTCTGTCAGGTGTCACCATGGATTAGTAATAAGTGGTGTGTTGCAGCTCCACTATGTTTAATCAGATTACACAGTAACGCTTTTAGAAAACATTAACTATATTTCCATCCAACTATCGTGCAAAATTTGAGTGAACTTTTAAAATGTTGCCAAAAAGCTAATTAAATGCGTTTCCCTCCACTTGTTTGGAGCGAATCAACCAGTCTACAAAAAGTCTCATTTTAGTAGATCCTGACGCTACGCACTGCTGTAAAAAACAAAATGTAGAGGTTTGCCTACTAGCAGGAACCATGCATCTAAAAAAGACTGAAGGTGCGTTCACACCAGCCCCGGTTAGTCCGCTTTAATCGAACTGCAGTTTGTTTGTCTAAAAAGTCTAGTTTGTTTGGTGACGTGTGAATGCAATATCCAACTCTGATGTGAACCAAAAATGCAAAGTCTGGTCCACCTTAAAACCTACATCTCAGTTTGGTTGATGTGAACTCTGGTGCGGCGCTTCTGGCCAGGCTGACACGCCTCCCCTCCCATGCCGGAGGTTTGTGAAGTGCTGTGTGATTAGCCAGAAGTGTTTTTGTTGCGCTCAAACATCAACAAGGATATTTCTCTTCAACTAGTCCGCTTCCGCAATCTGGTTTTTTATGGCCCGATGACACAAAAAGTAAAAAAACCAAAAACAAACAGTATTCACATCACAGTCTTAATAATTCCTTAAAATCGATTTACAAAAAAATACTAGTTCCACTGTCAGATTATTTCACTTATAACAAGACATTTTGCACATGTTATAAGTGAAATAATTTGCTAGTGGAACTTGTACTTTGTCATCAATATTAAGTAATTATTGATGACAAAGTACAAGTTTGTCATCAAACTTGTACTTTGATGTAACTTTTCAGCAAGACACAGACTTGCTGAAAAGTTACTTGTAAGTTAGTTTTGTCTTATTTCAAGTGTGTTAATATATTTGCACTAGAAACTAAACTAAAAATACTTGGTAAGATTTGGTGGTTTTGCTGGATAGGTAAAAAGTTTGACATTTTTATTTGTTCTAAAATAATTTACACTGTTATACACATACGTTTTGTGGCGATAAATTAAATTTTTATTACAAAAAGAGTACCAAAGTGCTGAAAACAAGGAGGTAACGGTAAATATAAAGGTTTATGAAAGAGGACTTATTTTTCCTCCATCAAAAAAAAAAAAAACTCAACGTTTTAAAATACAGACATGCTTAAAAGAATAAATCTCCAATAAGAGCACAACTAATGTTTTTCAGCAGGGCTCACGGCAGATTTGTAAAGTCAATATGTTCACGTGGTAGTTGATATTTTCAAGGTTCAACATCCTCAGTCAGCCCTTTCTGTGCGTCAGCACGCCTCCGCTGAGAGTTGGAGCGCTCCAGCTGTTAAAATCCAGTCGCTCTGACTTGTTGAGGACCCTGGCTCCCACTAGTGCGGCGCACAGGCCCAGAGGTGGTGAGACGCACAGCGGCTCCGCGGGAAGGACGGCTACAGATAGCGACGGAGAGACAAAGGATGACGGCGCTGGACCCCCACGCAGCTGCTCGCGTTCTTCAGGGAACGCAGGCGGGAAGCGTCGCTCGAGCGCTTAATTCCTTTAATATGTGCAGTCATGCGATGTGCAAGGTGGGGGGTGGGCGAGTAGGATGGGGAGTAAGAGGAGGGCAGATAAATCCTGCAATGGTAGACATGAGGGACCAGCTTCACTGGGCCTGGGCAACTGGCAGCTTGACCGCTGGCGACATGGCACCGGGCAGTGGGCTACGCTGAGACCAAAAAGTGCTGATGCGGCCCACCACCCTGATCAGATTCAGTCTGTTAGTAGAGCCCCCTGCATGCCAACACAACGCAGTGGGGGCACCAGGAGCCAGCAACAGAAGGTGTGTGTGTGTGTGTGTGTGTGTGTGTGTGTGTGTATGTGTGCGAATACATGAGATTATCAGGAGTTACATGGCTGAGTGAGCGAGGAGGACTCAGGTGGTTTGAATGAGGTGAAAAGGACAGCTTAGTCCGAATGTTTAGTGCATCTACCAGTCTATGTCAGTATCTGCTGTTCCCTTTAACATACAGAAAATCATAATTCATAATTCTTCAGAATGAAGAATGAAATATGAACGGGTTTTTACCTCAGTTTGTCTTATTTTGTGACTGATAAGTGAAAGAGAAAGCTCCTGCCACAAGAGGGAGCCGCTGTACGGCAAGCAAACTACTGCAACAATTGGTTTAAAATGGGTTTTTCTTTCCTATTGAAGTTGATAAAACTAAATAACATAACATTTTAAAACAATCATGCAGCTTTACAGTGTTATAATGACCATCAAATATAAAACAGCTGCATCAGGAAACTTTGGGGATGTTCCGGTTTACAGACATGTCCGTTTTATTTGCTTTGGTGTGCAGCACCAACAGTGTTGGTTTTAAAGTGCTTCATGAATAAAATTGTATTGTACCGTATTACCTGACGTCGCCTTGACGGAATGTTTCTGCAAAAAGTCGAGAGTCTGAGCCAAAGCCTTCTTGTTGCAGTGTGTAGAGAGCTCTTCGTTACATTCAAAGCACCTGTTGAAAATTGAAAAATGTATTTCATTATGAATATGACAAAAATACACAGCTAAGCAGACAAAAATAGATGCACTGATCGTTTTAACAAAACCAATTTGGTATGAGTGGAAGAAAATTGTTTGGTTAAAGCTGTTAATGTGAATTTTGACTAAAAAAAAGGCCAAATTTGTTTAGTTTCTGTACAAGTCAAACACATTGTCATAAATCAGCCCTTTGGTTGTGCAGCTTTACTTTTTCCTCGTTACAGTAACCTGCAGGGATTCTCACCAGGCCTTCCACGTGTTCAGGCTGATGGTGATGCAGTGCGACTCTGGATGAAAAGTCTGGTGATGCTTGACGGCATGCTGGAGTCCTGATTGGTTACAGCCCTGTGAGACAGTTCATTGAGACAGCTTATGTTTAAAATATCATTCTACTGATTGAAAAAAATTAGACTTATTTTTGCATTTTGTCACATTACAACCTCAAATTACTAAGTATTTTAAAGGAATTTAACATGAAAGGTGGACAAAAATGTAATGCAGATTTGGGAAATGGAAGAAATTTCTTTTTATTATTATTCACAAATAAAATGCTCAAAAGCCGACCATGCGTTTATATTCGAGTTCCTGCGTATGGGTCTGTGCAGTGTTAGTTTTCAGGCACATGTTCAGCTTTGAATATAGGAGTAAAAGGTCCATGTTGGTGGCATCTGACCAGAGCAGCTTCTACTACATGTTCGCTGGGGTCTTGCAAATATGTTTTCTTCTTCTTTGAGTGAAATTATATTAACTTTTTGCTTCAAATGCTTTTCTTTCAACGTGATGCTTCTTGTTCATTTTCTCAAGTTTAGAAGCAGAAAATCACAATCTGTACACACCCGCCTGGTTTATTTCAGTAAGCAAAGGAAGACAAAAAAACAAATTACATTGCTTCCTTGATTGAAAATTTGATCACAATTAAGTGTTTGATACAAGAGGCTATATAAATTAGGGCTGGACTGATTAACTGATTAGTCACAATTAATCATGATTAATCGATTAATGAAATAATCGTCTACTAATTTAACAATCAAACAATCATTAATGGAGTTTACGTACTCAAAAACCTTACTGCATGAACACAGCAAGAGAAGTAATCAAGTCAAAGCTGTACAAAAAATATATACACTCTATTGAATTTTAGGTAAGAAAATTTGTATTTTCTTATTTTAAAAAGGACTTGAATTATTTGTTTAGTTGTATATTTTAATATATTTCTAATATTGTATAAGAAATGTTTAAGTGGTAATATGAAAAATCTGCTAAAGGTGCCAATTTTTTAATCAGATTAATTTGGTTAATGGTCACAAAAATCGATAGATTAATCGATTACTGAAATAACAGTTAGTCGAAGCCTGACAGAAAAAAAGCAGCAAATAAATACCCAACTTCAAATATACTGCAAGATAAAAATGAGCTGAATTTTATCATGTTCTTACAATGTTTTATGTAAGAGAAGCAAATCTGACCTGAAAACCACACTTGAGGCAGACCAGGATGTCGTGGGACGCTGCCGGCTCGCCGTCGATCATCGTCCTCTCCCTCAGACACTCGGAGCAGACCAACCACACGCTCGACAGGACCGACTTCTTCACCGAGCTCAGGTCCACTGCTTTGTTAACATGTTGGCATGTCAACCCTGGTCGACAACAACATTCAGTCCATGAAAGGTTTTCTATATGTGGACTTTTAAAGGGGGACCACTTATTCAGGGTCTTTAGTTTTTAAAAAGTGATCAAATTTACAGAGACAACAGATCAGAGTGCTCCTAAAAGCTTGAAATACTACTTAATGAATGGTTTTAGCAAATAACCACCTGAAGCTGAAAAACAACATTTTAAAATAGTAACAAAATGGGAGTGATAATGTGAATCCTGGCCTTTAAAAACTGTTAGAAACACATTTACTAGAGTCAAGGTTTCAGTCAAAATCAATTTTGGTTTCAAAATAAGTCAACAGAAAAGAAAACTCTAAAACCAGCTGTGAATGTAAGTCTAAATGCAAATTAAAGTTATGTTTATTCACATTATGGAGTTGGAAAAAAAATCTTTAACCGATCATAACTAAAATAAAGTTAGATAAAATTAGGGCTGCAACTAGCAACTGTTTTAGTAAATCAATTATTCTATTCATTATTCAATAATTTATAGAACTAAAATTTGCCACTTAGTAAAATATAGTTGTAAACAAAGAAGATATTTTTCATATTAAATGCTAAATGTATATTCTTTTTGTACAGTTTTGGCTCAATTACTGCGGTGAATTGTTCTTTTTTTTTTTGAGGCTGTATAGTCCAGTTAACGATTAATCGATTACAAAATTAGTTGATGGTTATTTCAATAATCGATTAATCACTGTTGATCCAATTAATCGTTTTAGCTCCAAATAAAACATAGAAAGCAGTAGCAGTTTCCTTCTATTTAACGTGAACCTTGAGTATTTAGAACCAAACCTGATCATTATTGGCACACTAAGGCTTTTAAGCTGAGTGCTTTCGTCTTACCGCTGACTTCATCTGATGACTCTTCATCTCGAGGTTTCCGTGGTTTATTAGTCCGCTTTGTCATGTCGGCGGCTTTCAAAGAAAAGGGATCCTTTAGCCGCATCTGGAGCTCTGAAAGTGTGGATAGAAAATGAGCTCAGGTTAGGTTTTTTTTTTTTTGTTTGTTTTTTTTGGGGGGGGGGTTGCTAAAAAGAGCAAAAATCTCTCAACAAAACTTTAAAACCAAAGTCCCAAACCGCTCATAAGTCAGAACAGTCCAACATGATGACTTAGGGAGCTAAATAATCTCTGTGTTTCAGTAGGTGGTCATTATTATTCTTCATCATAAATGTGGAGAAATGTTGAAACGGTCTTCCTTACACATTGCTGCTTCAGTTCATTTCTGCGAGCTCTGTTAAGCTCCTACCACAGCATTTCAATCAGGTTGTAGGTTAGTCTTTGACTGGACCATTGCAGCATCTTGATCCATGTCTTTTTCAGTCAGTCGATTACAGACTTCCAGCTGTGCTCTGAAGCGCTCCACTATTATATAAACCAGTCTTATAGTGAGTCATTCTGTCCAGATAAGAACAAACTGGAATGAGATTTCACCTTTAACTGCAAAGCGCCTTGGTTCTGCTATGTCAAAAGTTTGGTTATTCTTTTTCTTATTGCACCACGGTTAACTTTAATATTTAACACATTCATTGAGGACCTTAAAGTCAGAGAAGGAGCTCTGGGTTTTTGTCACTTCTCTGAAATTTGGGACGAATTTACTGGGACATCTATTTCTTGTGAACTGTCTAAGAATTTGTGAATATTGGACAATTGTTTGGATATGTGTTCTTTCATTTGTTATTTATCAACATGCTCCACTATGAGTGCTTTTGTAAGAGAATCAAAAGTCCACAGACAAACCTGATAACACATTGATGAGACATTGGGGAGAGAAAATTATGAAAGTGAGACATAACCCATTTTCTTATATGAAAAACAGAGAATCACTGCTTTGACAAGTTATCCTCCTGACTATGATTCCTGCATGAAGCTGTTTCAACAGTTTATGGATCAAATGCAGATAATTTAGTCGAAGCCCAAACTTTCTCTGCCTCCAAAAACAGGCCAAAGAAAAAACTGAAAGCAAAATTATCTGATACTGAGCCAAAATGAATAAAAACACATTGTTTATTCAACACAAAGTTGAATAAACGCCAAACTTCGGATGAAGACATCCTTGATAATCATGAAGTTGTGGGAAGATAAACAAGTTTCCATGATGAAATTTTTAATTTTACCACATTTAGATTTCTGTAATACTTTAAATTTAAAAGCACAAAAATGCTGCTTGTCATTGAATTTTTTATTTATTTATTTTTTACAGTAATAAGGTTTAAAATGTGGGATATGAAACAAAAACAGTCTCTCAAGAAATGGATGGAATGAATGGACAGACAGACAGATATGGATGTTGAGCAAACTGACTGGAGAGAGGGACAGATGGATGGCAGACAGCTAAACAAGTAATGGATAATTTGATACTGTTGGTGAGATTGGTGGATGGATAGACAGATAGGTAGAAATACAGATAAAACTTTTTGACAATGGAATCAGGAGGAAATACTCTGAATATAAAAGTACTTTACATAAAATGTTTTTGTATGCCGATCAAATTATTCCAGGCTCTCCCAAACCCTGGGATCAAGGGAAAGGCTGTGTAAAATTTGTTGAGACAGCTTCATGTGGTGTTAATTCAGATGAATGATTTAATACAGCAAAAACCTTCACTGCTTTTTCTGCTAAAAGCAAGTACTTCAACCATATCCTCATGTTGCCACAGGAACCCAAGAGATCTTTCCTTAAATGATTTATCCAATACTCGCTCCTGATATTAAATATTTATGTCAAATCTAATCATCCTATCTTAACAAGAAATGAATACACTAGTGTAAAAAAGGATGGGTGAACAGAGAGAGTTAATTCACAGTGAATACCTGCTGTACAATGGGCAAGAACACAGATAAGAGGCCCACACAGTTTGGACAGTCCGGATTTATGCATTAAAAACTCCCCACGTTAACATGTACAACATACACCTCAAACACAACCCCTCCTTTCATGACCAGACGCGAAGAAAGCAGTTTAAACTTACCTCTCTCAGCTCGCTCCTTTGCTGTCTGTGTTGGCTGAAGCCAACAGTAATGTCTCAACTCTTCCTGGCTAGCTAACCAGCTAGCTGCATTAGCCTGTCGCAACAAATGCAGCCGCTAAACACGTAACTTTCACACAGAACAATACTTTTACTTTACGACATCCCAAATGTTTAAGCTGGCGACGAGCGAACAAGCCGCAGGCTAGGTGTTTGTCCCTCTGTTGGTTTCACTTTCACCAGAAGATGTTGCTAAGCTATCGGTATCTCCAACTTTAGCCGCAGAAGTCAACATGTGACGCAACTACGGCAGCGCAGCTTGATCAAATGCTACATTCACATAAAGTGGAAAACGTGTCTTTTAGAATTCACCAGCGTTAAATGTCTTTCTAAACCTTTCAATGGGGTTTTTGTCCTAAATATGTGCTTCTAAATAAATAAACGAATTACTAAATGGTAATAGGTGATATTATTTACGTAAGTTTGTCCTTTAAATGAGCTGCACTACTGCGCAAGCGCAGAAGAATCATTCTAGTGTGTGGTTTTCTGTTCACACACTGGGTATTATGGCGCTTAGAAGATGCTGGAGGTTGACCGGTGTTCTCTCGAGACTTCCCGTTCCTCATGGGTCTTCTTCACCTGTGGGGCGGGTAGCTGTGTCCTGCTTTGTCGACACTTACCGAGGCTGCAAAAGTGAGTTTAACACTAAACGACTCCTTGTTTTGTAACGAGGCCCATGTATCACCCTTATGTCCCCCGGTGTTTGTTTGGCTTTCAGAAACAGAGTTCCAGCTCCGCAAATTTAGCTCTGAAGGACGGAACACAGATGTGAGTTATGCGCAGCTGAAGCGGCTCCTGGCTGAAGGCAAAACTGTAGTTGTGGATGTCCGGGAACCCTGGGAGCTGCGAGAGTACGGCTTCATCCCGGGATCCGTGAACGTCCCACGTGAGTTCAGAAAGCTAATTGAATCGTCACTATATGATATTGATGGTTTAAAATCTGAAAATACTTGAAGTGAATGTTCTTACAAAGCAGCTAGCTTCTCAAATGTGTTATTTTTATATAACGGTGCGTTCTTTTTCTCTTGACCTCTTTGCGCTGCCTTCACTGCCCAGTGGGACAGATGAGCACTGCCCTCCAGCTTGATCCCGAGGAATTCAGAGAAAAGTATGACGGTGAAATGCCCAGGCAGACGGATAACATTGTGTTCGTGTGCCTGGCCGGGGTCAGAAGCAAGACTGCCCTCAACACAGCCGCTTCGCTGGGATTCACAGAGTAAGTGATTGTTTTGAAACCTCCAAATTTAAAGTGCAATGCAAAAAATATATATATTCATACTCATTCTACCTTTTTTAAACTTGTGTTACAACTGCAAACTTGATTAAAAAAGTTTTATTTTTAAAGAAAACGTGATTTTTAAATTTGGTTTAGAAATAAAAATCTGAAAATGTGGTGTCCAGTGATACTCCAGATCTCCCTGAAGTTAATCTTTTGTTCCTTGCAGTGTCATGTGAGACTCTGCTTTATTGCAGTTTCACAGTTTATACCCTGTTGTTGCACAAAGCTTTATTATGTGGTGTTCTTTGCCACACATCTGTTACACGTCAAGCCAAAAAGCAGAGCAAAACAAAAAATGGAGCCGCAACACGTAGTAGCAGGAACAAAACTTAAGTTTATTTTATTGTAGAATAATTTCACACTGGAAATAAAGGAATAAAAATTTCACTTGATCAGTGTCACAGGATTTTCATCTAATTGTCATATCAGAATTATAAATATGTAACAAAGCCTCCATTTTTCTTTTGCTCTTCTCACTATTTGATATAGTAGAGAACATGCCATTAAAGTAAAGTAGATGTGTGGCTTGTCACGATAACAAATTTTGCTGGTCGATAAATTGTCCCAGAAATTATTGCGATAAATGATGTTTTTGTTTTGAGTCCATTTTCAAGTAATATAATGGTTATGGTAAACATAATGCAAATACACCCTCTCAAAGATCAACACACTGTAATTTCTAACAAACATTTAACACCGGAACTGGAAGACATTTTAAATATCCAACCTAAATAAATAAAACTCCAAATAAAATGGACACCGAAGTAATAAAATTGCCCTTCAAAAAAAGACTACTTGAGAATAAAAAATTTTGTTACTGAACTGAAACATATTTTAATCAGTAGTGAACATTTAGAAAGACTTGAGGGATTTTCTTCAGGGCTTTTTTTTTTTTCTCCTTTCATTGCAGTGTTCAGCATTATCCCGGTGGATGGCAAGACTGGGCGGAACAGGAACAGCTGAAGTGATCCACAGATTTTGGAAACAGGAAGTCACGACGAGTGCAATCACAGCCGAGACAAACTGGTGACCTAGTTCCTCCGCTTTCTGTCACCTCGGTATCGGTTCTGTAGGCCTCCGGCTTAATTCCTTCAACATTTGGAGGAATTAAAACCCAATTCCTCCAAACTTCAGCCTGAGTTCTTCAAGTTGACCAAGCAGGTGGCGTTTTGTTTACTGCTACACAATAATATGACATAAGGGCTTTTATGAGTGAATGCGCTGGAATTCCATTTTTAGGTAAGCGCTAATCGGGCTGAATAGAAATGCATGCCACACTTTTCAGGTTTCTATTTGTAAAAAAAAAAAAAGAAAAAGGACATTAATAAACTATGAGATATTTTATTATCACTCTAGTTATGCAGGGTTCACCTCATATTGGAGAGTCACATATTTAAGAATGTAATTAATATTTCAACTTAACTTGAAAATGTGTGTGTGTGCGTGTTTGCATGTGTGTGTCAGAGTTTAAATTTTACCCACCTGTGAATCCAAAGAGTAAAAACCAGAGGGCTCAATAAACATGTCTGCTGCTGAACGTTTTGGATCCAATGTAATTCTACTTGAAGTCACTTGCAACGTTTTTTGCACTTGACAATTTCACTAACTCTTTGTAACGCTTTACATTGTTGAAAGAAAGTGCTTGATTTGTTTTCATATGTTCTTATTAGTGAATAACTGCATGAATGTATCTATTTTATGGAATTTATTCAGTAATTTTTCAAGTCTAGAAAAATTCTGGAAACTGAAACTGGTTGTGAAAATGTTATTTATTTTTATTTATTTTAGAATTTTCTTACAGGCTAAAAGAAAAAAGCTAACAATGCCTTGCAATATGCAGTGGTTTTCACATGTATTTATTTTTATTTGCTGTACTTTATGCTTGATTTGCCACATTGTGCCTTGATTTTAAGATTTTACTCATCAGTTTATTTTTGCTTTTTTTGTTCACTTAGAAACTGAATGCGCACAAATTTTTGAAACTTTAGACAACTTCATACTCAGGTTGAACTGATCCAGTTGAACTGACTGAACAGGCAGGATGGAGTCGCCTTTATGACATAAAGGCACCAAAATTCACAAACTCATCTTGACAGAATTAGCATTAATGTTTGAACTCGCCATATTTCCTATTTGTTAGTTTAAAAGTCGGTTCAAATGCCAAAAAAAAAACTGGGCAATGACTCCAAGCGGTATTCTGAAAACCGGTTTTAGCTTTGTTTTATTTCTAGAAGAGGTGGTTATTTACGACGAGGCATTAGGGCCATTGGAGAAAAGAAGAAAAAAAAAAAAAGAGTACATTTGTGAGAAAAAACTCAGAAATGTTTAGATTAATTTTTGATATTTTCTAGAAAAAAAAATGGTACATTTCTGACCTCTAGCCTGGCTTTTTGCAAGAAAAAGTCAAGAATTATTTTATTAATCTCAGAAATTTTCTTGAAAAAAACTCTGTGCTCCCAAAGTCGAAAATGTACGAGAAAATTTTTCTAGAAAATTTCTGAGATTAATAAAAAAATATATTTTTCTCGCAAGTGTATTTAACGCGGCCCTAATTTCGCTATCTTACTTATTCCAGATGAATATTTATCTTCCGATGTTCAAAGTGTTACAAAAAACTGTAGGGAAAAAAAACACTACAAATGTATGAAATTTTGGCTGTTAAATATCTAACAAGTAAACAATCTCTGTATCTTCTACCAAAGCCAACAATTTAATAAAATCCATATTTTAACAATGACAAAAAAATGCTTTGTCTTTTCTTTTCTTTTCCCACTGTCTCCTGTGGGACATTGTTGGACGTGTCCAGTAGAGCTGACCTGGGAGGACATTTAGTGTCCAGAGTCAGATATAAATAGACGTGGAGAGGCTGTGGGGTGACAGCCGCTGTTGCCATGATGATCTACTGTGTTGAAGGTTCATATCTAATAGCCGCTGTGTGTGTGGGGATGAATTTGCCACTGACTCTACAGGAACCGTCAACAGGTTCCCCCATCAACCGCCATGACAAACAGGTTTGTCTTCGGCTGACTAGTCTGTCTCAAACAAAACACGCGGGATGTCGCTCTGTTGTTCACTCTAGAGTTTAAAATACCTAGAAGAGCTCAAACGGTAATCTCAGTCCAGTCTGTTCTGGTCATTGTTTCTGTTTATTTCAAATCTTAGAGGCGGCTTGTTGACTCTGAGTCATTGGCAGTGAAATGAAAATGAACTCGGCATGACTTCCCAGATAGATGAGCAAATAATCTGGCTCTGTTGCACCGAAACTATTGCTGACCACGTTAAACGCCACAGGTACAGAACGTGGTTATTAAACTGCTTTCATTCACAAGCTCACACAGAAAAAAAAAATCATTTGGTATTTTATATGAGATTTGCTCTTTATTTCAGTCATATTTGCTTTGTAGACTGTGAAAGTTATTTTACTTGGACTTTAGTTTGATTTAGTAACAATAGAATTCACAAAATTATTCATCGCCCCCCAGACAGATTTAGTTTTATATTTCTTTTTTTTTTCTTTTACCAGTAAGTTTGTTTCTAATTGCAAATGCATCTCTTCAAAGATAATAATGTAAAGGTTTCTTTTTTCATTATGTGCAAACTAATTGAGCTTTAAACCTCAATCTGCTGGGGGTGTGTGTAATTTTGGGCACAACTGTCGCAAAAGGAAGTTAAAGAAAGACAACTTTGGGTTAGCCTAAAACAAGTCTGTAAAGTCTCTGAATAAGATGTGGCCTGTCTACCAGAATCTTTCTTCATTTATTGGCTTATCTTGATTTGATTTTGTCCTGTTTTTCTTATAAACAAGCTAATGTCTTAATGTTATCTTTCCGTGTGATTGGCAACAAAGAATCTTGACCCTTAGTGTCATAAAATCGTCAATTTATTGTGATTTCAATGTTTCGAACACAAGGAGCATTTTCAGTTTTTAAGTTTTCTTATTTAAACTTGTATTGATTGATTGCGCAAGTAGTGTTGTATTCTGCGTGATAGTTTCTGGTCATTTCGATGATTCTGACTAAAACCAAAAATATTAATGCAATTTGACAGCTTACATAATCACGTGGAAGACCGCTGATTTTTGGTCACTGATTTCGTTCATAAAGGATTATTAAGCTAGCTGTACACAAAGTGCTATGTCCAAACATAATCATCGAAAGTTAAGAGGAAGGAAAAAGTGTGGTAAGTGAACAAGCAGCTTTACACAATAACATTACCAGGACGCATGAAGCTACTTTATGTCTGTAGTCGACCAACACAGCATACGTAGGGTTCTTCACTAAATTAGAAGCTTGAAATATTTAATAACTACATTAGAAAATATCATAGTGATGTGCAAGCTGGAAAGGAGCTGGTGAGTAGTAGGATGATTGTCCACATGGCTGAAAGATTCCATCTCTCCTCCAATGTTCCACGCTGCTGTAAGACGTGAAGTCAAGGCGAAGGAATGGCCGCCCGCTTACTGTTTACAAAACGTGGATTGAACCTGTTAATTCTAATATCTCTTTTCTGCACAGTCCGGTTTTAATATGTTTCATCCAGACCAGATTAATAAATTGTAATTCACGTCAAATCTTGACCCGGCTCTTCTACAACGCCTCAGGTCATCCTCTAGCTTCTGCTCAGCGTCCAACCAGGCCCCTCGTCCAATCAGATCACATCACATCAGAGCTGCACCTACTGTAGGGCTGGACAATAAATCAATAACAATATGTATCAAGACAGACACGCAATCAATATCAATAGGTAATACATCTGATAGAATGTTCAATAATTTATCTGAACTCTACACAGTATTCTGGGGGATGTAGGCAGAGGAAAGTCTTTAGTTCAGGGGTATCCAAACTTTTTGTCACGTGGAAAAAAAATTGTAGACCCAAAACTAGTCATGGGCCAAAAAAAGAATTTTTTTACCAAGGTGTATTATGGCCTTTAGAAAAAAGGAGTCGATTTTCCCAAAAAATTTCAAAGTTTTTGGGGAAATTTCCCCAGAAATCTCAGAAATTTTCTAGAAAACTTGTAAACCTTCTCGAAGTTTTTTTATAGATTTTTTTTGACATTTGAAATTCAGAATTTTTAATTTTTTTTGTAGAAGATTTTTGATATTAATCTAAAAAAAAAAAAAAATCTAGCAAAACAAAGGTGTTTTCTTTAAATTACTCTCAATTTTTTTCCGTAGCAGATTTTACATCTTTGCTGTATTAAAAGAAAAAGTCTAGTTTTCAGTTTCTTTTGGATTCTGTTGAATAAATTTATTTTCAGTAGTAAGAAGAGGATTTGGGTCACGTTTCAAAAATGTTTGTTATATTTAGCTAAGTTTAAGCAAGAATAAAAGCTGATTTGGATGCAGCAAAGTTGGGGTTTTTAATTTTCCTGTGTAAGAAATGTACTTTGGCAACAACTTCTACACCGATTATAAATGAAAAGTCTCCATCTGCATCTATGGGACAAATTTGCATCAGTTTTTAATTGCAGTTGAGGGCCACACAAAATCAATCCAAGAGCCACAAATGGCCCCTGGGCCCCACTTTGGACACCCCTGATTTTAATTGCTCAAACTTTCATGGCCAGCTAAGCAAGGTTGGCGGCATCAACTTAACTCACTCACTCTTTGGTTACCTAGTAACAACCTGCAGCAGCAGTTAAAGGTTTCGCCATCTCATAACTGTTACAATTAGCAGCAGGAGCGAAAACTGTGGGCAAAACACACAAAAAGTGACGCCACACTTGTATTTCAGCTATTTAACCAAACCGAGAAAAAAAAACAAATAATAAAAAATTACTGATATGACCGCCGGTATGAAACATATATCACATATATCGTGATACGTTTCAGCATATCGTCCAGCCCTAGTGTACCGCCTAACTTCGTCCTCTCTCACTGTGTGTCATCCTGATGATACTGCAACCCACACATTACCGACGTTTCTAATAAAAACCTGCCTGATACATAATCACAATGAGCATTCCGAGGAAACATTTGACATCACGAACCGCTTTCTCAGGTCGGCTCCGCTCCTCACAGGCTGCTGACAGATATCTGAGCTGACAGACACCTCGGCATCGTCCTGGTGCCGAGGTTCGAGATTCCACAGGTGTTATCTCATGTGCTGGGGCGGTTCCGCCGGACCCAGAAGCATCCGCCGACAACGAAGGCGGCATAAAAACCCGACTCCTGGCCGACGGGACGGAGAACGACGGATTCCTACACAGTTAAACCCCGGCTGAGTTTAGTTCCCACAATGAGTCGCAGCCCGGAGAGAATTTCATCTTACCGCCGTCACTTTGAGGACAGCAGCAGCAGCAGCAGCTCGACCTACCAGGTCAGGGTGTCCAGCCCGTCCCCGACCCGGAGGGAGGCCCGCCATGCCTCCGCCGGCTACTCTGCCAGAGGCGGGTCCAGCAGCATGCGCGTGGACTCGGTGGGGCGAAGGAACGTGTCTGCGTCACGGAGGTCACGCTGGGCTGGAGCTGGGTAAAGAGCAAGAAAAACATAACGTGGCTGAATTACACTGTAAAAACACACAATTTGGTCTAGTTTCTTTGCATACTTGGAATAAGACAAAACTTAACTCACAAATAACTTTTCAGCAAATAGGAGCTTGTTTTAAATAAATAACTGCTTATTATTGATGGCATATTATTTCACTTATAAAAAGGGGGAAATGCCTCGTTATAAGTGAAATAACCTCCTAATGGAATTAGTTTTTATCACTATTAAGGGATTATTTACTTAAAACAATCTTCTGTATCACACAGAACAGTTACTTATAAGTTAGTTTTGTCTTATTTCAAATGCACTAGGACATTTGCTCTAGAAACTAGACTAAAAATAGTTGGTAAGATTTTTGCAGTGTTTTATTTTCTCTAATCAAGTCCGTGTGGGATATTTTATCCCCATCTGCTCTCGTTTCATATAAACTGTCTGGTGCTTTGCCGGTGTGTGTTTTGTCAGAGTAAGCGCAGGAGCCATGGTGTGTGTTGGGCCAAATGGAGAAGCTCCCATGGATCTGGACGCTGCTGCAGCCGAGAACCAGGAGTTCCTCAGCACCCGCACCATCGAAAGACAGGAGATGATCGTCCTGAATGACAGACTGGCTGTTTACATCGACAAGGTAGAATGTTTCCTGAACTGAAATCATTTTCCATGTTATGACCCAAAAAGTAAAAGTTACATTTATCAAACTGGGGTGTTTCATAAATCCACACAAAGTAGCACATCACTGGCAGATGGAGGGAGAATTAAAGAAAGTTTTCACTTTTTTTTTTTTTCCACAAACAAAATAGTTAAAAGGCTTTGAGTGCTTTTGTATTCATCCACTTTTACTCTGATACCCCTAATTGAAAGCCAAGCCTTTCAGAAGTCAGCGAATGGAAAATAGAGCGTCTTTGTGTAAGACAATCTCAGAATAAAGCCAACTATTCTGCGAAGGTCTCAGATTTTTGTCTTTTTATTTTTTGGAGAACCTTAGAAGAAGAAACAGCGACATGACAACCAAGTAACACAGCAGGCGGGGTAGGGAGAAAGTTGTGGAGAAATTTAAAGCAGGATTCATTGTTTTATTTGCTAACGAGGGACAGTTTTCATTAAGGAATATTAAAAAATAAAAATGTAAACACACCCCATAAAGTCAAAAGGGTAATTTTGATTGGGGTGCTCCACAAATCCATTGTGGGTAGACGAACGCCATAACAACATCTCATTTTGGCCGGCATGCACAATTGTATGCATATGATTCAAATGTGTCTTCATCAAGGTCAGGTGAGGCGCTCAGAATTGAGTCTAAATCCAATCGAATAGAGTGGCAGGACTTCAAAACTGATTTTCACAGATGCTCTATTTTACAAAGAAGAACAGGGAAAAATGTCAGTCTCCAGATGAGCAAAGCTGGGAGAGACACACCTCAAAAGACACCAAGCTGTACACAAAGAAAAATGACTCAAAACGTTAGCCATACATTAAAATTTTTATTTGCAATACAATTTGGAAACTGTCTAGTTTTTCCATCCGCGTCACAGTTACTTGCTACTTTGTCTAAAACTCCAAATTAAAGGTTTGTAGATGCAATGTGACAAAATATTTTTTAAAAAGCCTGAAGAGAATCAATATTCTGGCAGGGAGCTAAATTAGTTACACCAGGCTAGAATAAAATGGCTATTCTTAAGAAGTATGTTCCTGGTTGCTGATCTCAGTAAAGCTTCGCGTTTGTGTCGGCAGGTTCGAATGCTTGAGCAGAAGAACAAGTTGCTGGAAGCGGAGATCGAGGCCTACCAGAACAGGTTCGAGAAGCCTTCGGGCCTGCGCTTGCTCTACGAGGAGCAGCTGAAGGAGCTGAGGAAGATTGCTGATCAGATGAGAGTCCAGCGGGTAAGGCAAAAAATATTTTACACTGCATCTCCTGTTTCTCTCTTTTGTTTTTTCCCCCCTGCATTTCAAATGTTCAGTAGGGCGTGAAGCTTTACACCTCGCTGACTTAGAAGCTCTGCTCGAGCGACGCTACAAGACGTCAACTTGGTGTTTTCAGGGTTCCTTACCTGGTAAAACGTGCCGATTTCTGGCAGGCAAATGTAGAGGTGCCTCAGTGCGTTTAGGTATCACAGAGTACAGCTGTCATCGGTTATGCTTCATGCACAGATGATGACTTGCTCATGCATTCGCTCGCACACAGTCACCCAGACGCAGGAGGGACGGTGCAGGAAATGCAAATGGGGTTGCATGAGCTACATTCCGCACACCTCTTTGGGTTCACCTTCAAATTTAAATGGGCAGTATCATTTCAAATTGACGTTTTTGAGCTTTACATTATTCTCTCATCAAAACCTATACCTGGAGTGTTGCCTTGACTCATGCATGTTTGAGAAATCCTTTAATAGAGGCAACTATTCAACTGTGCAACACTGGCGGTATAATCAAGCGCCGCCGTCAACAAAGAGTGCTGTTTCAGTCCACACTCTATTCCAGTTGATGGCGGTAATGGACACCTCAGGTGTTTTGCAAACTGCCAAAAAACACTAAAGGAAAAAGAAGACTTTGCAATAACCTGCTCAAGGCAGAGCGTTGGAAAGAGCAGGAGCTTCTTAAAGAGACAGAGGCCCAATTTGCAGGCGTTAAATTATAAAGTCAATTTCTTTTTAAGTCATGTTTGCTATTTAAAGTAATTGTATAACAACTGACGGTAGCATAAGTACTTGATTTTCCTATAATGTGGCACTATGTGTCTGGAAGAATAATACTGGCCCTTTAATGCTGGTTATTTTCCGGTTATTTTCAGGACATCTCTTTTGCTGCTAAGAAGGCTGCAGCTGGTCAACTAGAGGCAATCAAAATCCGATATGAGGAGGCCTTGGAGCTGAGAAAGAAGGCCGAGTTAGAGATCGAAGCCTTCCGTCCAGTAAGTGCTATTTTGTCGCTATCCAGAATCTCTGCTTATAACGACAAGCCTGCAATCATAAACACGTTACAATCAAAGCTTTGTAATGTGTCTCCAGGATGTAGACAAAGCCACTTCCTCCCGCATTGCTTTGGAGAAAAAGCTGGAGCAGCTGGAGGTTGAAATCGAATTCTTGAAACGGATCCATCAGCAGGTAGATGAAGTGTCTGCCGGAGAAATGATTCCCTCCCAAAATGATTCCTAAACGTCTCCTCTTCGTACAGGAAATCGAAGAGCTCATGAAGCAGATCTACGCCGCCCACGTCTCGGCCCAAAGCACCTTCTCTCTGCCGGACCTGGCTGGTGCTTTGAAGCAAATCCAAACCCAATACGACGACATCGCAGCCAAAAACCTCCAGGTGAGTCGCTGCTAAGAGCAAAAAGACAAATCTGCAGTGTGTTTTAGACATGCTGCAGATTAAACTAGTTTAAATTCCTACCTTAGGAAATGGATTCATGGTACAAGAACAAGTTTGAAGATTTAACAAAAAAGACGTCAAGACACGTAGACAAAGTTCGAAGTGTCAGGGAAGAAATAGCTGGGGCCAAGAAGGATGTGAGTATCTTAATTTGATGTATGCAAATAGAAAAGAAATTCTACATTCTGTCAACACTTTGCATCATTCATTGCAAAACACTGCTAGATCCAAAACAAAGAACGTGGCTTGGACTCCCTGAGGACCAAAAATGAAGCCCTTGAAGCACGGATTCGAGAGACACTGGAAAAGCACAAGAAGGAGCTGGAAGAGCTGCAGGTAAACGTTGGCTCATGTGATCCCAGGGCGGACAGCTGATCGCACCGCAGCGATCACGTAACCTCCTCAGCACATCTGTTTCCACAGGCTCGGATTGAGGCCCTGCAACTGGAGCTAAAATCCACCAAGACAAAAATTGCCCTGCACCTGCGTGAGTACCAAGAACTTTTAAACATCAAGATGGCTTTGGAGATTGAGATTACCACGTACAGGTACACCCCAAGCAGCCAGGTTTTTCAATGAACTCTGTGTACTGAAGTAAACCGTGAGACAAAGAAATCATTTTGTTTTCTCTTTGCAGAAAATTAATTGAGGGGGAAGACCTGCGGCTCTCTGGCATGATAAATTCTCTCTCTGTTACTAGTTGTAGCATGAGCGCCATTAGTGCTGGGGTGAGCATTAGCGGAGGAAGCATTGATGGTGTTGGCGGTTTGGGTGGTGGGCCAATAGGGGGCGGCAGACAAGGAGTTGGAGGCATGGTGGGTGGTTCTGGATTGAGTGCGGATATGGTTGCCGGAGTCACAGGATCACGCTCTGGCGATGGAAAAGTTCCAGATGGCAGGATTACTGGCGATATGAAAGGTCCTGCTGGCAGAGCAGGTATTGAACAGGGAGGTTTAGGTGTCAGAGCAGGTAATGAGAGTCTTGGCACTGATGGAAGAATGAGTGCTTCTGGTGCTAGAGGTTTTGGCTCTGATAGCTTTGCTCCTGGTACTGGTAAAGTGGGTACAGTTGGCTTTAGCGCTGGTGTTTTAGGTAGTGGTCCAGAGGGTTCAGGTTTTGGCACTCCAGGCTTGGGTACTGAAGTTGGTGGTGAGGGATCTATCCGTAGAGGAATGGGGGACAGAAGTGGAATTGGAGCACATGCAGATGGTGACATCTCAGGGTTAGCAGGTGGTGTGGGTGCCGCTGGAGTTGGATTCAAAAGAGGATACGGTGTTGAGACGGAAGGCAGAAGTACTGGTTTGGATACTGGTGTTGGTGGAATAGGATTTGGCTCTGGGGGAATAGGTGACAGCAGTGGAGTTGAAACACGTGCAGATGGAGACATCTTGAGCTCAGCAGGTGGTGTACATGCAGCTGAAGCTGAGATTAAGGGTGTTGGGTTGGACAGTGGTGTTAGGGGTGTGGGACTTATTTCCAGAGAAATGGGTGGCAGCGGTGGGGTTGGCGCACAATTGGATGGTGACATCTCAGGTGGCGTGAGTGCAGCTGGAATGGGACTTGGAAGAGGTGGTTCAACTGAGGGCAAGGGCACTAGGGTTGATGGTGGAATGGGTGGCGATGGAGGTACATCCCGTGGAGCGGCGCTTTCTGAAACCCAAAGAGGAATCTCAAGTGCTGCCGGACCTGCAGGGAGGGGCGGGGACGATGTGGGTGTTGCTCTGTCAGGCAATGGCGGAGTTGGTGGAGTTGGTAGGATTGGTGGAGGGAAGGGTGACATATGTGGCGTCAAGATTGGATCCGGATCGGATCCAACCTTGACACCACACACCGAGTCCTATGTGGAGCAGGCTGTGGAGCTGACAGAGAGAAGAACTGTGCTTATTAGGTAAAAGTACCACTGCTCCCAACTTTCTGAATAAACCCTCTTTAAAATGTGTGACTCAAACTCGGAAACTGTAACCAAACTAATTTGGTAACACTGATCTTCATGGTTCGTATGAGTTTAACTACACCTCCACCAGTTATCAGAGTATTTCTCATTATTCTGTCTCGTCTTTTCTCCTCCCCTACAGAACAGTTAAAAAGGAGGATGATGTGCTGGAGATGGACCACCAAGAACAGACCTACACCATCACTGGCGCTGCCGATGACTCCGATGTCGAGTGAGGATCGCAAACTCCCCGGTGACCTCCTCTCGCCCTTAAACCTCCAGACCCTTTGAGCTTTGCACTGACCCAAAATCCCATGTTTGGGTGCTGACCTTTGCCCTGTGGCCTGGACCACAAATGACCCCTTGCTGCACACTGAAGATATATTTAAAAAAAACAGGCCATGGCTTCTCAACTTTTATGTGCCTTACACCCCCTCCTTGTTTCCCACCTGCCATAAATAAAGTTACCAGCATTCAATAACCGTGTCTTTCTTTTATTTGATGTTTTCAAGAAAGAATTTTGGTTGAGGACCAAGAATGCCGTTTAGTGAAGTGACATAGTGGTGATAACTTGCTAAACATAAAGAGATACAGTGCTTTTGCAAAACTACTTAAATCCTTTCTCTTTTTTTTTCACAATTTGTCACATTACAACCATCAACTTGCCAAATCTGTCCTCTCATCGAGTCCCTACAAATAAAACATCCTCCCAGCATGATTCTACCTCCACTGTGTTTTACTGTGGGAAGAGTGACTTCAGGATGATGCACAGATGACGGATAAAATTGTGAAATGTGTAAAGTTTTGGTTCATTTTTTTCCTCAAACACAACCCGTGTACTGTGTTCCTATTTGTCTACGGGATGCTAAATGACAACAAAATCTGATAAATTTAAGTGACATAAATACAAAGGAGGACTAGGGCCGCTGAAAAAAAAGAATTGATGTTAATCTCAGAATTTTCACTTTTTTCTCGCAAGATTAAAGTCAGAATTCTGAGAAAAAAGGTCACAATTATTATTATTATTTCTTTTAATTCAGAGGTTGTGTCCAAAGGCTACTGAATGCACTGGATTTCATTTAGCGTCATCAGAGTAAAGGAAGCTTAATATGACTGCACGTTGTTTTGTAGATTTTTATTAGTAAAATTGTTGAAAACCGTCACTTGCCTCAACCTTTACAATTCTGCACTACTTTGTGTTTGGCCCACACATAAGATCTCAACAAACTGTATTGAGTTTAGTGGTTGTGATGTCACTTAAAGAGGTCAGCTTCAAGGTGTGTGAGCACGTCAGCAAAGCAGTGTATGTGGCTGTGGACTGATAAAGGGCTGAGGACGTCGTGAGGGAGCAGACAGACGCGTCCAGAGACACCTGAGGGTCGCGGCGGGACATCCTGACACTTCCCAGTGGGCTGAAGAATCAGTCCGTCAAAATCCCGTCCCGTGGGAAGTGACGGCTCACAGCCGTTTTCTGTCCTCATTCCATCCACATCCACACCTTCTTCTCCTGCTGCTGATTGGGAGAGATTGGATCTGGGCGCCATGTGCCAAACGCGCTTAGCGTCCGGCTCCGGGGACACCGAGTGGAGAGACGCAGCAAACCCCAAGAGCAAGACGATCAATGTTAGGGCGGAGGGAGATTTCTCTCGCTGTCATTCATTTGTACATTTATTTACTTGTTTTTAAAAATCATCAAAATCACAAAAAAATCTGATTTAATGTTTGATTCTAAAACTGTACAATGACCAAAAAAAAAAAAAAAGTTTATGGTTTTATTCAAGGTGTTAGTCCAATTGGGGGGAGGAGTACCTTAATAATAAATATTGAAGTGTTTGTAACGAAATAATCTTAAAAAGAAAATTTTACATTTTTAGTTTATCAATCAATCAAATCTTATTTGTATAGCACATTTCAGCAGCAAGGCTTTACAAAGTGCTTTACATAATAAACACAAAGTCATGCAACATAGAATCAACAATCAAAAACTACATTAAGTCAAGTGCAAATAAAACATTTTTAATATTTAACCTACAAAACCCAGTTAAAGTTTAGTCTGACACTAGATATAAACAAAGATTATTCAAGTACAAAAGATTTTTTTTTATTTTCTATTAAATGAGAGCCTGCCCAAGATCGCATGGAACCACAAACAGGACTGGGTTTTGGGGCCCAATTTCAGCAAAGTCCACCTGCACCCACAAACAACCAACCAACTAACCAACCATCCATCACCCTAAAATCTATTTTAATTTGTCCCAGTTTGATTTTTGATTTTTTACAGAAAATCCCCTTCGTGATTGCTAAGCCAATCAAATGTAGTTAGTTACGCACTTCACATTATTCAATAAATAAATAACACAAAATGAGCTTTTACTTTTAAGGAGTTTTCAAGTTGTTTCATCCTTCTTGAATAGGCCTAGTTTTAAATTAACATTATTTGTTGCCATCATTTAAAGAGACATATACGGAGCACATTAAAACCGCACTGTTTGATCCATTGCATGTGCGTGGAAGTCATTTGCAAGATTACCCTGCGTACTTCACTCATGCGTCACTTCCACTAGCTCACCCCACCTGAACTCTGATGAGTCAATTAGTTTGAAGCCAGAACTGTCAGTCGCGCATGCAGGCCCCGCATAATGAGGAGTCTGCAGACGGTGCGGCCATTAGATAACATTGTTGTTGCTGCGTATTAGGAGTGTGGTGTGCAACCAACCCGAAGGACGTCCAAAAAACAACAAGACCGGTCTGGGTTACGAGATTACAGAGTGGGATGTCGCTTTAACGCAAGTGATGCGACTAAGTAAACAGATTGTGAGTGCTTGCGCGCGCGGAGCTCTCCACTGTGCTTTGTCTAGGACGCAAATTCTCTTTTTTTTTTTTTTTGCGCACAGCTCTCCTCTCCAGCGTCTTTCATAGGAGGCGTTAAACGTTTGTAATCAGAGATGTAGTATAGATATGTCTCTCTCTCTCTATATATATATATATATATATATATATATATATATGTATATATATATATATATATATATATATATAGATATAGATATAACCTTGAAACAATAAGGTCTGTTTATTATTTCCAATCGTAAATTGTTAATTCTGGTCGATATATATATATATATTTTCCCATCACATACCCAATCAGTCACAAGGAAGTCAAAGCTGCATGTCTCTAAACGTGCTCTTTGCCACTGGGGTTGTTTTGGTCTCACTTTCAGGTTGCAGAAACAACCCAAAAAGTCCCAGCTGGGTCAATAACCTGCATCCCCATGAGAAACACGCGGATTTACTTGGAATATTCTCCAAAGGGGGCAAAAGTTGAGACTTCTCTTTGAAACCAGCCATTTTCTGTCACTTTGTGGACATGCTTTGGGTGACACACAAAAAAAAAATCCCCAATTAGGGTCGGCTGACACGCCGCTCCATTCACCTTCAGCCATGCCTGCATACAATTCGCCTTATAGGGACGGACCCCTTTAAACGGGCCCGCCGCTAAATGCGCCGGACAGCAGAGAGAATCGGCCTGAGTGACACTCCGCTTTCTGAGGCGCTCGAGTGAGAAAAGGTATGAATTTATAAGGGAAACACCGAGACATATCAATTCCCGCAACTTCTCACGCGTCTTTATCCGCGCCTCCTCATGCGAGAGGAAGCGGCCTTAAGTTGAGGAGCTTTGCTCAGACTTTGAATGCCAGAGCGGCGCAGCCCACTTTGAGGAGGGGAAGGAGAAGAAACAGAGAGAGAGAGGAGGAGGCATTCTGAATGACATCACGCATGAGCAGCGCTGAATCAGGTGCCGTTTACTCGGCCGCTCTCTAATGCGATTTTGAATATCAGTCTGGCCTTAAAATCCCAATCATGTCATCTGGTGGGAGTCCCATACAAGCATGATTACTATTCAAACGCGTCGCTAATGTCCCACCCGCACCCGGGCAGCTGGTCTGCTGCTGCGGGGCGCAGGCTGCGTCTTTCCCCGGGATTCCCAGGGAGCAAAAACACCTTTGAGTCAACGCTTTGGGTTCAGTGCACTATAAAAAGAAACTATATGCGGGTGTTAAATAATGTGCCGTTAAGATTTCAATTAAGCCCATTGGTTTGCAATGGTTTAATCAACACTGGCTAATTTCAGAGACTCTTGTTTGAACAATTCTATCATACATTGTTGTCAGATGCAGACAGGAGATGAGTGATACATTCATATGGGTCAGTTTTATAGGAACTGCCATAAAACTTGCGGTTGTGAAGGCTTCTGTGTCGGAGCACAACAGGGCCGTGCAGAGCCCTTTGGAGAGGCAGGGGCTCAAAGTTAAAAAAGGGGCACATTGAGCAAGATCTTAAGCAGAACAACAATAGCAACAACCCATAAAATCAAGAGTTTAATTGGATCCTGCTATATCATTGCCATTATGTGGGAACAATGAAAAGCAAATGTAGTCTATATTTTCCCCCAACAGGTATAAAGTTGCTGTTTCTGCTGCTGACAGGAGAGCTGAGTTGATCTCAGGCTGTAGCTGTTAAACAGACCAGAGGAGAGAAGGTCAAAGGTTATGAAGTTATGGAAGAAGCAAATTTGCTGCCATTTTACTAATTAAGTCCTAATAATATCTATTTAACCTCTAGAACAACTTGGCTGCAGACTGATTTACAGATCAAAAAAGCTCAAAGGGGTTAACTCTACATCATTTTTTGATGTTAGCATCTCTGAGATCTAGAATTGTAAGATATCAAGGCAAAGAAAACTCAGTAGCTGCTGGTAGGGGCCCTCCAGACATTCAGGGGCCCCAAAAATGATCCAGTTGTAGCACAGACCACAGATCTAAACCTGTAGCATTATTCATAGAGAATGACAATGTTATTATTTATTTAATGCATTCAGCTGAGAATTTTTTTTTTGTACATTTAGGATTTAATTAGGAAGTTTACTTTGTAAAAGTATAAAGAATCATCTTGATAGTTTGATTGTTGTGTTTGCGTTTGGGTTTGTTCACAAGTGCATCACAGCAAGCAACCAGTGATTGATTTTAAACTCGGCCAACAAACCATTCAGTGAAAGCGCTAAAGCTAAAGTCAAACCTGCCAGCGAGCTACATATTAAAAATGACCAACTGTGATTAGTTGCACTTTTGTTCAGTCATATCAGTTTTAAATAAAAGAACATTAGCTAATTTATCTTGGTGGCCAATCCTGCCTAAACATTTTGATTAGCATGCGGCTAAAGTCAAGCTCAGCAGCATTGTAACAAGGAATTTTATTAACACTTTTATTCCAAATATATATATATATTTATTGTTTTAATCAAGTGTTTTAGTTTGGAAATACAAAGCTCAACAATGGTTTAATTTGAACAACATTAACTACTTTTTTTTGCAAGAAATCCTAAATATTTGTATAAATATTGATTCAATCATTGTTGCAGACAGTATAAAGGTGTATGAAAGTTCATTACCATTTAATGTTTGATTTTTGCAATTGATCTTGTTCAACAAGGGAGGATCAACAGTACAATAGAAACAAAGTGATTATAAAACCGAGTGAAATGTATTTGTATCTTTTCACTGTTGAATGTACATAATTTCAGAAATACTGATTAAAATCTGGCCACACCAAAGTGGTGTAATTCTCCTCCCCAACACCGCCATCCATCCATCTCTCTTCTCTTTTCCTTGCACAGCTGAAGCGAAGGATAATAACTTCTGGTTGTTCGAAAAGCACCGAAGATTTAGGTTTTCTTCGCTTTCAATGCGGTGTGGCAAACAAACCGATCCGGGACAAACGCGCAGGGATCTTTGCAACGTGGGAAACGGGCCGCGCTGTAAACTGGGACAATGATTGCGCCTTTTTTCCCCCTCCAACGTCCTGAATAGAGAAAAGTTTATGGGGTCGACATAAAAAATGTGTTTTCTCTCCTGCGGCTCGGAGGGGTCTCACATGGAAGGCCAATAAAGGCGGAAGGGGAGAGAGGTGGTTGTTGTTGGTGGTGAACCTTTGGCACAAGTGAAGCAAGGCCCCAGCAGTCACGGAGCCTGAATGGAGATCCCTGGTGGGGCATTGCGGTCTGTATTTACCGCGTTGCTTTGCAGGCAGGTTGTTCTTCTATATTCATGGCTCATTAATGGGCCAACCAGTTAAATCAGCGAGCCCCACCGTTTAGACAGATGAATCCCCTCCCCCTTTAAAAAAAAAGAAAAAAAAAGGAGTGGACAGAGCCGCCCATAAAAACGTCGCCCTCCTTCTCTCCTCTCAGATCGTTATTTAAGTTCATTAAAGAGATTGAGCTCCTGCACATAGAAGCGCACTTAATTGACTCCGCAATATTGTTCCCGAATAAAGATCCAAGCATGTAATTAATGTCTTTTTTTAATAAAAGAGAGGATGAACAATACCCCTGGTGAGGCCATTTGATTTCATTTAATTTTCCATCCCATTTGCTCCCAATGATGCCTTCACTCTCACACCGAGACTTTTGGCCGCTCGTCGGGGCTCCAAGGCGCAATGTGCGCCGGGGATTCACCACAGCGGATTCTCCGCAAAACAGAAAGGAAACCTCTCTCTCTCTCTCTCTCTCTCTCTCTCTCTCTCTCTCTCTCTCTCTCTCTCTCTCTCTCTCTCTCTCTCTCTCTCCTCCTCCCCTTTCACCCTCCGCCTCCTTCTTTAGGAGATTCATTAATTTCAAAGTGCGGGACGCACGGGATGGGAACCAGTCGCAAAAGGCCGGGAGTTAATAAATAACCCCTCCGCTCAGCCGGGCGCAAACATTGCGCCCATTGACGAGATTGTTCGCGTGTCGTTCGGATGGTTCTTGAAAGAGCGCAGGGAGGAGAGGGGCAGTCTGACAAAGGCTCGAGTTAAGATGAATAAATAAGATACGGCGACAGTTTTTTTTCCTGAATGCATTTATGCACAAAAACAGAAATAACCATTAAACACAACTCGTTACTGTGCATACTTATTTAAAGGCTGTAATCGATTTTTCTGAATAGTAAAAAAAAGGATGTACGTTTAGCAGCTGAAAGATGGTGAAGTAAATCAATTTAAATGTCAATTTTAGTTGTGGAAACAGACAACAAAGCAATTAGCGGATGCAATTAGAGCATAAAACATTAGTGAAATACTAAAACGTTTAAATCTGTATGAATATAATCTTTCTGACAACCACTGATAAGACATCCCTTGGCAAAGACTGTCCTTATAGGAGCAACTTTGAGTTTTACAGCTGAACTAAAGATCCACGTCTTAAATTCTTCATCCAAACTCAGAAATGCCTTGTGCCATTTACTTTTATTCATGTAAACATATCAGCCGTTTTATGCAGCACACATGAATGAACCAACATCTGTGAAAATGTTTTGGGTAGGAATTGTTGCCATATTTAAATGCCTACAATGTGACATTCTTCCAAAGTCTTTTTTTTTATTTTTTTTTTTACAGTGTGTAGTTTCTGTTGTTCCTCCGGTCTGGTTTTCTCAGTAAGTTTTCCTTTAATTGGGAGGCCAGAGTGCACAGGTCAGAGGTCAGTTTAGGCACGGTCTGGACTGACCGCCTACAGGTTGTTGTTGCCCCTCTCTGACCCGACAGCAAGCCCTTAAATCATGGGTTCTCATCTTAATTACACTTTGATTATCATCATTTTCTTTGGAAATAAGAGGGGTTTTTTAATCAATCAATCAATAAATAAACTCTAGTTGTTTAATCAAATAGTACAAAACAAAACAAAACCAAAAAAAACGTCATAGTTTCAAGAACTAAGAGTAACTAGTTGCTCTGACGGAGATTTCTTACATTGGAAATCCTCCTTTGAGCCACGTGTTGATGTGAAACTACGCTCATTTCATCTTTTTTCTTCTTCCACGAATATTTTTCGATAAAAACCTCTCACCTCACCATGCAAGAACCTGCAAAAAACAACAACAAAACAAAACAAAACAAACAAAAAAATAAACAAGCAAATAAATATAGAAATAAATCAACTAAGTGGCTTTCCCAGCTCCCGGGATTCTTTTTTCTTTCAGAAGTTAATTGCAAAAACAAATCGATCCATCAACCAATTAATTTGTCAATCGAGCCTCTGTGTCACTCTCCTAATGGCTAGTCCTGATTTTTTTTATTTATTTATTTTTTCCTCTCGTGGTTTTAAATCATGAACTGGTTTATGTGTTGAAATCACTAATGAATTTTTTTTTTTATCCAAACAGTAAATTTAGCCACATTTATACTCTTTTCTTTTCGCTACACGATCCGTTCACGTCGCGCTGGTGCCGATTTTCAAACGCCTTCCTGGAGAAGTTTATGCAACAGTTATTGAAATTTCGGAAACCAGCCGATGATCGATCTTGAAGTCGAAACAAATCGCAGCTCGTGTTTTCCGATGGGTGTTATTAAAACCACGCAATGATTGCTCCCTCCTTGTCTTTGTCAACGTGCAGAATAAAACAGCTGAACGCGTTGCACGAGGAGACAAGAAAACCACAAGCATGCGCGCGCGTGTGTGTGCGCGCGCGCGGGTTGGGAAGATGATGTGTTTTTTTTTTTGTTTTTTTTTTCTCTCCCTCTCTCCTGCTGCTGCTGGTCCTCCCCTTTCAGTACCTGCCCGATCTCAACCCGGCACACGCCGAGAGTCAATAGAAGTTAACAAGTCCTCTAAACTTTCCTGCTCCTTTTGTTCACACTAAGGACAAAAAAATAGAAGGAGGAGGAAGAGGAGGGGAGAGGAGCCCTTTGAAGTAAGCAGAAGCCGTAAGAATGGCAGCCAAGTAGATTTAAAGTATGGCCAAAGGAAAGGAAAAAAAAAAAACATCCCTGAATGGAGAAGGGTGAGGATTTATGGAGGAATTATACAGTGGATTTGTCAGTGAAAATATCGGAACTGTCCGCAGGACAAAGCCGCGTGGTGAGGATTAATGGCCGCTCCGGACCTTTGATTCCGCGCTCTCCTTTCTCTGGCCTTGACAAATTGGATTTCGGGGATGGGAAGGGTCGCCGGGCTCTTTTGTGTCTCTTGACCGTTTTGGGAGCAATTCATTATGCGGCGGAGTGAGGGAAAGTCTCCATGTGAGCGCAGGCCCGGCCCGTTTTCCCCTCTGCACACAGCTGCTGGGAGAGCCCAACTCTCTCACACTCACCCACACACACACATATACACACACACACCTTCTCACCGCTGCTGCAAACTCAGGACGCAAACCCCCCCCCCCCCCCCCCCGCCGCGCTTCCCCAATCCCCCACGCAAACCAGCATCACCTCTCTGCATCACCCACTTTGTTCTTCTTCCCATTGCATCCTCAGATAATCTTGTGTGTGTGTGTGGGGGGGGAGGGAGGGGGGGGGGGTGCGTGCGTGCGTGCGTGTGTGTGCGTGCGTGTGTGTGTGTAGAGAGGGGTGTCCGGGGTGTGCTCCATTACTAGAAAAGCCGGAGAGCATAACGCCACCGCGTCACTTTGAGGGCGGACATCGGCCTGTCCTCATCATCTTCCTCCTCCTCTTCTTCTTCTTTTTCTTCTTCTCCTTCCTCCTCCTCCTCTTCCTCCCGTCCCTTGCATGCGCGCGCTCTGTCGCATTCGGGTCTCCATCAGTCTTCATGGTTCTGATCTCACCCCGCGCCATGCAAGCCACCCGGGCGTCCACCACCGTCAGTGTGTTTGCGGACTGCAGCGTCCCGGCCGGGCTCCGGATGGGACCGGCACCGGGCGTCTTCAAGCTGGGGAAGTACCTGTCGGACCGCAAGGACGTCGGACCGAAAAAAAAAGTAAGCCGGAAACTCTCAATGTGCATATTTGTTTCAATGTGTAGGCTATATATATATTTTTAAATATATTTACATATATTTAAAGATATTATACAGTATTATTTATTTCTATTTATATAGCTGCCATTTTTAAAATTAAACATTATATTTTCATCTGTTCAAAATAACAGATGAAAAATACAATTTATCCTTTTTATTTTCTTTCTCCCTTTTTTTTATTTTTATTTTTTTGTAACTGACTTGTCAAACTTCATTGAGCCGCGATTTATTAATTGGTTTGGCCTGTCAGGTTAGAAATAATTGAGCTCCATTAGTGGCCGACTTGTCAGCCTAACCGGCCTAATGGGCAGACAGACAGACAGGCCCGGCTGTGCGCCCCGCCTGCCGGGCCTGTTATTCCGATGAGCCGTTTACCGTTAATGGGATGCGGCCACGGAAAGATGCCAGCGTGTCCGGGCCGGGCCTCCGCCTGCAGGCGGCGGAAAACTGCTGAGCGGAAAGAAAGAAACAACACACTGCTATGGGTTATACAGCTGCGTCCACATGCATTGCGTTAGAAATATTGATTTATTTTTTTTATTTTTTTATTTTTAAATTGAAATGTTGACAAAAATATTTGATAGTTGAAAAAAAAAATACAAGAAACTATTTTCTGTAAAAAAAAAAAAAAAAGTGAATTTTTCAATAAAAAAAAATAAATCTCGCCTTTATTTTGCGATTCAAAACGAGTTGTTTGTTTTGTTATAATCTCAGAAAGCTGTCAGCGGCTGTGATTGATGCGTCTAAATGCGTGGCCCCCCCGGGGGGGCGGGGGGGATCATCAGGTGCGATGTCTGTGTCAAATGTCACGCCTCGATCCCTAATCTCCTAGAACAGTTTAGAAACGCTCTGACACTCTTCAAATTCGTTTCCCATATCAAGTCAATTAGGCCCGTTCGCCGCTCTCTTTAGGAAATTATCAGCAGGGCGGATAAAAGGCGCGTAAAGTCTCAACAGCGGCCGCAACACCTCCACCTCCACCTCCACCTCCACCTCCACGTCCGGCTGCAAAACAGAAAGTCGCGAAATTTGCCAAAAAATAAAAAATAAATAAATAAAAGACGTGCTCGATTACATTCTAGCACAAACATCCTAAATAAAAAGGTGATCTTGAACAGGAAAGACGGAAAAAATTAGAAACAAATCGAGTTTTTGTTTAGGTTCCATTCGGGTGCGACCTGGTTTCGGCCTTTTCTTTCTTTTTTTTTTTTTTTTTTTAGTGTTTTTCGGATTTGCCCAACTTGTTTCTCCCTCTCCCGGCTCAGATCCGCTTGCTGCGCGGAGAGTTCGTGGACGAGTCGGGCTGTCCTGTGCCAGATTGGATCGGATTCATCCGCGCCGCCCGGAACAGCCAGGAGCAAAACCTGGAGGCGGTGTCGGACCTACCTGGCGGACAGGTGGATTTTTTTTTTTTTTTTAATGCCACGACGTCCCACTTTACTCTGCGGATTTTAAGTGGGAATAAAGCCAAATAAAAAAAAGAGAGCGAGAGGGGAAAAAAAGTTTTATTTTGGATTGTTTTTATTTAGATTTTCTACCGAGTCCTGAGAGAAATCCCAGCGGGAGAGGAGCTGAGTGTGTGGTACTCCAACCCTCTCGCCCAGTGGTACGACATCCCCACCACGGCCACTCCCACGCACGACGAAAAAGGTGAGCGAGACCGATAACGTGCAATATAATTATGTTCATATTGCATGCATGTACATTTTACGCAACAACAAGAAGTAATAATACAGCTTTTGTTATTACGCGTCATTGCGCAATTAGTCAGCGATCGAACGTTTTTGTCGTTTTGTTGCCAAGAAGAGGTAATGAGTTGCATCCTGTCGTTTATCCATCAGGTCATTTATTATCAACATGCAGTTTAGTTTTTGATTAAGCAAAAAAAAATAAATAAATAAAATAAAATGACAAAAACAAACAAACAAACAAAAAAAAGGAGTTTCAAATCGAAAAGTAGGAAATTAAATTGCGTGTAGAGAATGGAAAAATTTTGATGCACCATGATATGATCCACCTGTGTTCCAAAGTTAACAGTGACAAATTAAATAATAATAATAATAATAATAATAATAATAATAATAATAATAATAATAAACGGGGATTTGAGAATCAGCAAATGTGGTTAATCCTCTTGTTCGGCCTGTTAATATTAATAATCCGATGTTTGCGCTTGGGGGATTAGCGCCTCATCAGAGCCTAATCCCATTACAGAGCAGATTATCAACAGATACTTCCATGGAAATTCCTTCATCAGACAATGGCTCGTATTGTTCCGAGCTGGGAAGTCCTCTTTGCTCAAAACAAACCAAAAACCTGAAATGATATCAGAGTCAGTATTTAAAAAAAAAAAGAAGAAAAAAAAAGGAAAAAAAAAAGAAAAAGGCAAAAATTGTGGCGATGTAATTACGGTGCTTGAATAATAATAATAATAATAATAATAATAATAATAATAATAATAAAGCAATTAAAGGCAGAGACCGACGCGCCTCTGTGAGCGTCGAGGAAGGTTAACGAATGTCACTCCGTCGTTTAATATTCATGTATTCAAAAGCAAATAATTCAAAAACAAGTGCTTCACGCCGAATTAGGTGGCTGCGTTAAGGTATTGTGGCCTAATGAAAGCGAACTTTTATGTCGAGTGTATATTGCCCCGGATTCTCTGGCGCAGCGCGCACCGTGTGTGCGCTCCTGGACATACGCGCTCACTCCCCTCCCCCCGGCCTCCCCCTCCCCATTATTGAGGCGTCAACAGATGGGCCTGCGCCATTGTTTCTGGAGACTTGCGATTTCAAGCAACAGCTGCTGTCACTTCCACGGGAAAGCGCGCAGAGAGGGAGAGGGCTGGCGTTCAATGGGTCCCGGCTCCGGAGCGCCAGATTGGGCAGGGCGTTTGCCCTTTTGATGGTGATCATAAACAATGGCCCGTATGAGGATTACAAAATCATTACATCTATATTATCTTTTGAGTGCCCGACTGGGGGCCATTAGAATGGCTCCCGGAGTCTATTACCATTTGGCACCAGATCTTAGGAGCGGATTTCGTTACCCATGGTGCGCAGCGCGGGGGTGGAGATCTTTATTTATTTTTAGTCACTCTGATGATGTTGTGATTTATTGATAACACTTCTGACGAGCTGTAATGTTCCACAGGTAAACAAAACAGCTAAAAAAAATTTTTACCCTCGGATTATTTTTATTTTAAAGTTGAATTTCACAGCAAAGCCAGTCCAACAAATATGGTGGCCCAAAGCAGAAGCCAGCAACCCTAATGCTTATGTCATTTAAACTGCATTTAACACACAAATAAACAAGACAAAGCTAAACTTAAAAAAAAAACAACAAACAAGTAAATAAATTCACATAATTTTCTTCAGCCTTAATATTAATAACTTTATGTGTTTTATTAAATAAAAAATGTTCAGATTTTTGATCTGATTGTCATGTCTGAGTCAATACAAACTCAGTAGATTAGGTGAATTGTGGTCAAGTTTATTGAGCTGAGCTCACTAATTAAATAAATGTCTCATTTGTTCAGTTATTTTAATGTTTCGCAGTCACAATGTGCCTGGCATGGAATCAGTTTTTGTTGTTGTTCTAAGAAATCTCCTGTCAGCGTCAAATGATCCAGTTCAGGTTCAATAAGTGTTTTAGAGTTTGAACAAATCTGGAAACTCTAGAACAATAAAAGGTTCCCCTTAATTTGACAGCACGAGGCTTTTCAAATTGAATACCAGTTTCAGGGCCTCAAGTCACTGCAGTCACATTTCATCACCACTGTGCAGCTCACACTGGGACACTTCCTTTCTTTGACTGGAAAAGCAGTGAAACAATAGAAAAAAGGTCTAACAATTGCTCTGTCGCCCCCCTTTAACGTTCCTCCCAAGGCGGAGAGCCATTGGTTCCACATTCAAAATTGCCACTGGTTGACATAACAACCAAAGTGAAGAGTTCTCCCTGCAGAACATTTGTCAGTTTCTTAAAAGCATTTTTTAGAAATTACATTTTAAAGTGGAAAAACATTTAAAATTCATGCTGAATAATATTTATAAATGTCATGTCTTCAGATGCTCTGTGTGAAGTTATGCGCCCTTCACTCAGGCCTCTGTCGGGGCATCTTGGGTCGCTTATGTCCGGATGTGCTGTAAACCTATTTCAGAGTCTCCACTTTGTCTCGTTGGATCTGCGGTGACCTTGTTGTCAATGTGGCGCTTTACTCCACAGGTGAGGAGCGTTACATCTGCTGGTACTGCTGGAGAATATTCAAATACCCCAACACCCTCAAGGCCCACGTCCACTTCCACTGCGCTCTGAGCAACGGGCGGGGGTTCGTGAGCGGCGAGCAGGCCAGAGGTACCGAGTCCTTCAGCAGGTCGCCCAAGTCCGGAGACATCCCCAACACCTCCGGCCACAGCACCTCCTCGGACTCCAACCGGCGGGCGGTATCCTCCTCGCCCTTCCCGAACAACAAAGGCGGACTGTCAAAGAAAAGCAGCGCCGAGGAGCAGGACCGGGCCCTCGACATGAGCGTCGCGTCAGCCAGGAATCCGGGACACCTGCTCGGACTGGGAGCCGCGTCTTCAGTGCTGGGCAGCATGGGTTTCCATCCGGGCGTGCGCTCCGCTTTCAAGCCGACGGGCGTCTCTAAAGTCCCGGGCGCAGAGGCGCACAGAGAGGAGGCCGGCGGCAAGCTGAGCGGCCTCGGATTCAATAAACTCATCGGGAACATGAAGCCAATCCGCAACCTGGGAGAGGCCCTTAACGGGGCCGGGAACCATCCTCCAAAGTGCGCGCCCGCCATCATGGACTCCACGTCTCCGATGGTGCCGTGCGGGAATCCCATCCGGGGGTTCCCGCTGCTGCCGCACGTGGAGGAAACGTCGGCTTTCAAGCACGTCGAGAGTCGAATACACACCGGGTTGTCCCCGTCCCGGTACCCCCAGATCCCCCCCGGCCTGCACTTTGAAAGGTTCTCACTTCCTCACTTCGACGGCGTGAAGACGTACGGCGGAGACTGCAACATCCCGCTGATGCCCTTCACCGTCTACAACGGGGAGCTCCTGTACAGCTCCCCCTATTACCCGCTCAAATTCCACTTCAGCAACCTCCTCAAGTACCCGGACTCCGTGCCCTACTTTGGCGGCCCCCCGCTGAGCCAGGACCTGGGCTCCATCACGAACATTGACCGGGAGATCGCCATGCACACGCAGCAGCTGTCGGAGATAAGCTCGGACAAGAGTCGGGCTCGGCTGGACTCGGTGCCCGCCGGGGGCGCCGGCTCCACCGGCTCGGGCAAACCCAAGAAGGGCCACCTGTGTCTCTACTGCGGGAAGCTGTACTCCCGGAAGTACGGCCTGAAGATCCACATGAGGACTCACACGGGGTACAAGCCTCTCAAATGCAAAGTGTGCTTCCGGCCCTTCGGAGACCCGAGCAACCTGAACAAGCACATCCGGCTGCACGCGGAGGGCAACACGCCCTACAGGTGCGACTTTTGCGGGAAGGTGCTCGTGCGGAGGCGGGACCTGGAGCGGCACGTGAAGTCCAGGCACCCCGGACAGACTCTGAAGAAGCTGGACGACAAGCCGGGCGGCCCGTTCGACGACGCCGACCACAAAAGCGACAACGACAGCGACGTGGACGTGTGCTTCACCGACGACCAGAGCGACCAGGAATCGAGCAAAAACAATGATTTAGTTTTGTCAGAGACGATTTAATGGGGAAACCCCCCAAACAACCCCCTCACTCTTTGGTGTTGCATGAAATAATATCTGCAAAAGAAATGTCACTTCTTGATCGTTATTTTCCGTTACATATGGGGAAAAAAATATATATATTCAAATAAAAGATCCAAGTTTTTTCTTAATTTAAAAATGTGTCTTTATCACTCTGGGTTGTTTCTGGAATCCATTCAGGCTTCTCACAATTAAAAAAAGTGTCAAATAATAATAATAATAATAATAATAATAATAATAATAATAATAAAGCAGCTTAATGCAGCAGCTGTTCTGTTTTATTTACTTTACAAATCATCACTTTAAAATAAAAAAATAATAATAAATCGAAACAAAAACATTGTTTTCGTGCAGACAGACGCTGAATCCACCTGCGCGCCAAACAAACAGCGAGCAGCAACAGACGTTTCGCTTTTGCTTTTTTTTTTTTTTTTTTTTTTGTAATTTCAAGCCACAAAAACAAACAAACAAAAAAAACCTGCCAAGGTTGTCTAAGACATATTTGTAAAAGTTTGCTCTTTTTTTCCCCCCTTGCTGAGTAAAATGTAATCTGGATAAATCAGCGTGACTCTCAACTTTTTTTAATTTATTTTAATTTCTTCGTTTTGTGAATCTTACTCGAATTTTCCGTTTTGCACTTTAAAAAAACAAACCGTCTCCACTGCTAAGCTGCAAAAAATAATTTCCCCACCCCATCTCTTCCCGTGCTTCAATTTGCACTTTTCTTTTCCCCAGACCCCGTCCTTCAGCTTCCGGTTTACTTAAGGATTCATTGCCAGAGAAATAAATAAATAAATACATAAAACTGAGATATTGTTTGCAGTTATACGAAATGTAAAGAAGCTGTAAATGAAGATGATATTTCGCGTTCCGCTGGAGAAGTTGTGTATGTGTGTTTATACGTGCTGTTTGTCTGACAGGACAGTAATAAACTCCTAATTATTATTAAATGGATGTTTTTTTCCCCCCGTTGGAATAAATTAAACTTGAAAAATAAAAATGTGTATGAAGTGATCCTTTTACGTCAAATGAGACGAATTTTTTCAACCAGATTTGAAGAAATGCGTATTTTTTATTCTTTAGTTTGCCACATTTTTTTCTTTCTCCAGAATTTTTAATAGTCAATCATAAATCCTCATCAGTCGCTCTGAGCTTTGGGTGAAGCTGTGACACTGCATCATTTTTTTCCTACCCTACTTACAAAAAGATAGAAAATTATTCCCCCCCCCACTCTGCCATTTAATATTAATATATTTTTTAAATAATCCTTTATATAAATAGAATTTATTCAATTATTATACAATAATCTAAAAAAATAATCTGCTGTCTGAGATCAAAATAACTGTTCAGATCATAATTTACAAGACAAATTAGCTCAGAGGGAACTTTGAAAAATCTTATCTAAGGCATGTCATTAATAAAATATATTATCATTAATAAAACATATTTAGTACTTTTGGATATCTGCATATGGAAAGACATTTTGGCTACTGCTTTGTAATTTTTTTTTAAACTTAAGAATAATATATGAAATTAATGAAAACTGTGCAAGATAAAAAAAAAATAATACAAACTGTTAGTTTTCTATATAAACGACACTGTTAAAAGTTTACAATTCGTGCAATGGAAAATATTATGTACAACACAAAAATATAAATGTTTTGTTAACCGCCTTTTTACATTCTGTTTATTTTCAGAGTAAATAAGACAACATTTGTCCAGTGTCTTCTATTCAAACAAGCAGACTTTGGTGAACCCAAATCTGCTTTTCAGTGAAGTTTTGGACGTGGATAAATACAGCAAGATTTTCCAACGGAACAATGATAACAACAAATTTTGTTCTTGCTGAAAATCTTTTGTTTTTAAAATTAAGCTCAAGATTATTTGAAAACCGGAAGCCTTCATAAAGCAGAAATAAATAAAAAAAATATTTGAACTGAATTGATTTTTTTTTTTATAGCACAACAGAAGGAAACATTTGGACTTTAAGACCACAGTTAGGTGTCATCATCAAGGATAAAAACATAAGAAAGCCAAGAGCCAATGGTCCTCCAAATATCCAAATATGAAACAACCAATATAAACAAACGAAAAAAATAATGAAAGACACTTACCCAAAGCTCAAAACAAATTCTAGCTTTGGATCAGCAATTTCTCACATATCCCTTTAGAAAAAAAAAAAAAAGTCTCTACTTGTTGAATTAAAATATTGCTTGCTTTGCTTATTTTTGAGTAGGTAAGAAAAATTCATATCACTGTGTGCAAAATTATTAGGCAAGTGAGTGTTTTGACCAATCACTATTTTTAGGTGTATTTTATAACTCCAACCTGGATAAACTCGAATTCTTAATGGTTTTAATGGCAGGTGATGCATATCTGTGGAATGACCTTAGGACGTCAACACCCTGTCAGTGGGTGGCCAAAGTCGGTCCTGGAGGGTCGGCATCCTCCATGCTTTAGTTCTCTCCCTGGTGGTAGTAACAGCCTTTTCAGCAGGTCGATGTTCTTCTTAGGCCTTCTGATGAGCCATCGTTGGATCCAGGTGTGTTAAACCAGGGAGAGAACTAAAACACGCAGGATGCCGGCCCTCGAGGATCGGCGCCTTGACTTAGGGGACCAGCGCCCTTTGTCAAGATGGGCATATGTGGCAGTCTGTTTTCTTTAGGAAAAGTGGTCCAAAAAGAGATTTAACTATGAAAAGTCAAGAATACTTAAAAGTCTCTCAGAGGGATGCTGTACTCTTGTTAAAATGTTGGGGTGCGATCACAGAACGTTTAGTTTTTTTAGAAATAATCAACAGGGTCGCAAGAAACGAGCTGAGAAAACAAGGTGCAAATGAACTGCAAAGGATAGAATATAGTAGGCATATCTATCTGGATATGCGAAGAAGTCAGCGTGACGCCATGATCTTCCAGTTCTGTAATATGGCCAAAGTAAGGACAGCTGAAACCAAACCTGAACAAGACACATCAGCCGTAGCATGGTGCCACTAGCTGACATAACAACCAAAGTGAAGAGTTCTCCCTGCAGAACATTTGTCACCATTCACCAAGCCGTCACCATGTTTCGCTCTGGGGACATTTGCACCATGACATTGTGCACTGTTAGTTTTCCACCAAACAAAGCTTTTTACATGTAGACCAAACTGACAAGAACATCGTTTTTCACACGTTTCCTGTGTCCTCTGCATCAGCGGCTCTCAACCGTTGTCTTCAGGACTCAATGTAGTGATTTAGGTGTTTCCCTGCTTCCGAACAAATGGGTGCAGGGTTTGAACTGGATATGCTGGAGCAGAGAAACATCTAAAGCATAAAGAACGGGGGGCCGAGATACTCTGGTTTGGAGAACCACTGCCCTTGATGACTTTTTACCAGCAGTGGTTTTCTTCTTGCCAATGTTCCACGAAGATCCGGTTTGCGGAGTGCATGACTAATAGTTCATCTGTTGACTGATCCTCCCACCTGAGGTGTGAATCTCTGCATTTCTCCTAGAACTACCATCAGTCTTTTGATTTCTTATCTGATTGATCCCCTTCGGTCCCTTGCTGACCTGTCAGGCAAAGTACACGGCCATGTCTTGTCTCTCTTTATGTTTTCCAATCATGAATTAAACATTGCTTTGTAAGATGATCAACGCTTTAAGCTTCTACGCCGGCCTTCCTCCCTGACCTGTTTGCTGTGTTCGTTGGTCTTCATCATGCTGCTTATCCTCCAATGTTCTCCAACGACCTTCGGAGGTCCTTCATAGAATACCTGCATTTACACTGAGATGTTGGACTCATAATTGCTGATTCGGTGACGTCTTGGGATAACAGGGCAAAGGGCGTTGAATTCTAATTAGTGCCGTCAATCGATTAAAAAACTGAATCAGATTAATTACACTCTGGCGCTGTGATTGATCACTATGCGTAATATTCTAAGCTTGAATGTAAATATGCACGTTGTTTAAGAAAAGGTTTTGTTGTCCCAAAAGCAACAGGTTTTCATATTTAGGATGGTTTAAAAGAAGTCATTTTGTTTCAAACATTAGAAACGTTAAATTTGAACCGTTTGTGCTTCAGTCGATGGATAGCTCGTCATTGCAATAAGTATATGTTACGTTGGTTTTATCCAAAGTCCATTGCATTGTTTTTAAAGTGAAATTTGCTGCTCAGGACACCAGACTGACTCTCCCTGCTCATCTTTTCTATCGCATTCGTGACTCTACATCGCTGCCCGCAGTACAAGACCGTGTAACATGCTGCGGTGAAGTAAGCGACCCTCTGCAGGAGAGAGGTCAAAACAGGTCATGCGATTAATGTGGGCTATGCAACATTACCGCGTTTCCAGACGAATCGCATGCGTTAGCGCGTTAACCATGCCACAAGTTTAAAGATGCGCAGACGTCAAACAGGTGGGACGACAGTACGGAAAAAAAAAAAAGGCCTTTATTGTGCTTTGGCTCTCTGTAAAACACCTGAGAGAGTCCAACAGAATGCCCAGCATCGTTTTAATTGACAGCAACACAAGAATGATTGGAATTTTGCAAAAAAAGTGTTTCCATGCTCGTCAGGCTTAAAGCGCTCTGAGTTGTTAGTCTCTCCTCCCTGATGAACACTTTGGCTCCTGCACTCTGTGGGAGCCGCCATCTTCCTGGATCAGGTCCAGACGCTGTTTGCAGTCAAACCCTTCCACCCCGCCCCTCCCACCAGCGTTTTCAATCAATTAGTGCTGTTCATTAGTGGGAACACTGCAAAGGTTTGAAAAAAAAAAAAGGAGTTTGACTCTCGCCCCGATCAAAAACCTAACTTTTTTGGCAAAAAAACCCCAGCAAGGCCGGCTTACACATGCAGGGGTCTTTTATTATTATTACTAATTTTTTTTATATCTGACTTTCTTGATTGAGGAATTCTTTTCATCTTCTTAGCGCTGTTCACCAAGCAGCAGATTAGACGTGATAAAGGCGACGGTTTCTTCTTGCTCCCATCAGGGAACCGGACAAGTGCAGCCATTATCGACTGCATTGACAAGGACAGCGCAACGTCCCTGCACGGTTTGAAAGAAATGAATGTGAAATGCTGACATGGTCTTAGTGCATTGTGAAAGGAAATCGGAAATCTTGTTTTTGTTTTTCTTTTTCATAAAATATTCATTCAAACCCAAAGCTTTTCTAAACCGAGAGCCGATAAAGCAATCAGGATCTGTGGAGACTAAAATAAGAAGAAAGCCGCAGCAAGGACAGAGACTCTGCAGACTTGAAAAAAGAAGAGAGGTAATGTTGGACTGGATATAATAATATGGTAATGATGAATACTTGTAGGTCAGATGTTTTGTGCCCTTCTTTCATTTCCTTCTTCACATAAAACACATTGGCATTGGAACAGTACGCACAAGAAGGCTGAACCTTAGAAGACATTTTTTCCCCCCCTCATATTTAACTGTACCGTCTTTCACGAGCTTCTTCGTGAAATCAAAACAATAAAAGAAAAAAAACCCAACAACATTTGAAATAGACAAGGAAAAGATTTTGATGTTCAAAGATTTCTTTTGGCACCAACTTGATGTTAGGCGTGAATCGGTTAATTTCTCTTTCGGAGGCGGATAGATGGATGTCGAAATCGGTCACAATAAGACGACCGACAGCACAAGTGACTTTGGGTGTTTGAATGTTTGGATAGTAAGGGACGGTGAATGGAAGAGCCATTTGAAACGAATGAAAGCACGCTTTCTTTTTCCCCTCCAACTATTTGTGTTTAAAGAGAAACTTGTGAAACATCTCTGAGGATGTTAATTTAAAAAAGAAAAAAAAGGATTGAAAATATAAATCTTTGGCTTTCAGCCACAAATTGACACATCTAGAGTGTTTCAAAAGCACAAAAGTAGTTCAAATTTTTCGAAAGTGCGACGGGAAAGTGTTTATCATGCCATGCAATCACACCTGAAACCTGACATTGACCTGCACTGTATAACACCTTCAACTTTTTTCTTTTAATGCCCGACTGTAAATCAGAATAAACTTTCCCGTTTTAGGTCAGTTACTGAAATGATTTCAGTTATCTAATGCCAAAATACTGAGAGAAAGATTTTTCAAAGGATTCTGTTATATTTACTATTTAATTCAGAAATGTCATATAGTTGTGTTTCGACAAACTTTCCCCAATAAATAGTTTGGGGGAACTGAGTCAGATTTGTAGATTTGAAACATCACATTTATGAACTTTTATCGCATATTATCTCGTGCCAATCTCTCTGCTTCACTATATGTATGGTGTTCTTAAGCTCCTCCCCCTTTCTTCCTAAAGTTTATGATGGTCAAACGCTGATATCAGAAAGAGCATCAGACTACAGGGCACATCAACAAACATAAGGTCTGATTTTCACATAACATAACATAACATAACATAACATTTTAACAAACATAACCTGATTTTATAATAATGGCTTCTTCCATTCTGAGCGGCATTTCAGACTCATTTCATGTGCCTGACTTCTCTCCTGGTACTTTCACTTTTACCTACAATCCAGAAATATCACTTTCTAGCTGAGTGTGTGTGGTAGACACTGAAATATCGATACTTCCAATACCAGCTCTTTATGCTCTGATGTCGATTCTCCAATCAAAATGTTGATGATTTTGATGCTTCAGTTATTTGAGGTGATGCATGCCATTCACCAAAATACAGCGGAAAGAAACTGAAATGTTGAAATCTCGTACAAATTGTTTGGCTGGTGGGGGAACTACTTTTTCATCCGCCTGCTTAAGTGCACGACTTGTAAGAGCGGTGCGCAGTTACTCAATGGAAATAAACATCTAAATTTCACAACAATTTCAACTTGAGTCATGCTGGATTAGAAAACAGCAACACTTCTTTCAGATTTACCTTGACACATTATCCTGATTTGATTGGCTTGTATCAATATCGGATCGGTGTCGACGATACCAGCCAGAATTTGACTCGGCGTGAAGGAAATCTGTGGCATCGAACATCGCTAGTGTGAACCGGATCATACCAGAATGAGATCAAGCATGGCCGCTGAAACAACAGCATGTCTCTGGGAAACAGGCCATGAGAGCTTGTCTCAGTCACTTCGACTCGGACAGCGTTGACGTTTCCAGACCGGCGCCCCCCCCCTCCTCCGGAACAGGTAGACCGTGAAATCTGTGCAGGTAAAGTCAACGTGCACAACTGGTCGGATCGAGGTCGGAAGAGATGGAACAAATGACTTGACGTGCGTGCGGACCCGCCGCCCCGGCAGCACGCCCACACGGCCCTGGAAAGACGGCGAGAGCGGATTTAAAGTGACGGCAGCTCCGCCGGCGGCCTGGTTGTCTCGGAGCAGGTAAGTCAGGTAGAGTAAACACATGCAGCTGGTTTCGCAGAGCAAAGCAGAGGGACAAAGCACACAGATACAAGAAGAAAAAAAGCTACGATGTTGGCATGCACGCACATTGCTGTAGGCAACAAGGGACGGACACAAGTTGTAATCAGAAAGATGGACAGATGCAGAAAGAATCTCAGCCCACCGCTCAAGCTTGTGCTGTTAATCCCAGATTATCACCCAGCCTGTCTGTCAGTCGGGTTAGCAGCAGGTAGGAGGTTTACACTGTGGCACACCAGCTGCGGCCCACTGGTGCCTTCTCCTCCTCCGTCCCTCCGTCACCTTTACGAGACAAGCACATGCTAAACAGGCCGCCATCGCCGCCGCCGCCCACATTCAGCTGCAAATGAGCCGTATCCACCGTTTGATGTCATGAATAATGAGGGCGAATTTTCATTTCCAAAAAGAAAAACACCACAATTTCTATTTTACAGCTGTCACACCAAGCAGCTGGGTCTCTGGAGTTCTAGGTCCAATGAATAAACTTCAAACCTAAAGGTGTAACATGTCAGAGAAAAAAAAAAGGCAGGTACATCCAAGTTTTGGGGTATTGAGAGCATCCGCTGTGACACATCATGTAATCATGAGCATGTCATGGTGGAAGTCTGACAAGGCGGATGTGAAGGAGAAGTTCGCCTTTTGGCAATCTTCCCCAGACAGAGCAGCACTTACAAATAAAATCACTTTGTGGGAAAGGCAGAGAAAAGCAGAGCAGGAGAGCACAGGGCCTCGCAGGAGTCTTCATACCTCCCTGACCCATTCCACATTTTGTCACGTCATGACGAGTTGCAAAACATGAAGGATTAATGTGATGGACGTACAGGAAAGAATCCATTGTTCTGCTTACAAATGAAGTAATTTTTGGGTCACTTGCACTAGATTCTGAAACAATGAACTTATAAACACATCCATTATTTTTCATTGTCGGCCCGTCCACCACATAAAATCCCCACGAAACGCTTTGATTGTTGTGGTTGTAATATGTGAAGAAGTCGAAGATTTAGCATTGTGTCAATGTGAACAGTGAATAAGTCACCTCCACCTTTTAAAGAGTTCATTTTACTGGAGTGAAGTTGTCATTAATGTGGGAACTACAAGCTTAGACTTGGTGTTACAGCATCTTACAGACAATACTGCACCAGCATCCAACTAAAGTACATCATAAACTTCAGGCTAAAGTAAAGACATAAAATAACATATAAAACATAAAACATAAAACATACCTCTCTGACCCTTGTTTAAAGGTGTAAATGACGTCTTTCCAAATAATCTTAAAAATTCTTTAAACCTTTTTGACTTAAATTGGCCTTTTTCTGCTCGTGCTTCAGCATAGGGTGCATCTCTGTCATGTGCACCAGCGGAACCGACATCCTGTATAATAGTTCCCACCTGAAAATTTCCACAGAGAAAGTCATGTAAAAATATACGTATTGGAAAATAAAATACATAAACAAAAATAATGGCAGTAAAATAATGATTTTCATTATTTTCACTTTAACAACCCATATTAACTATTGGCTGCAGTGACAGGAAAATAACAACATGTCTTGGGAGGTTGTGTTGTATCAAAGAAGAGCTACGTCTGTAATGATAAATGGCTGCATTTCCATTATAAATGTGCGCAAAACTTTGTTGATATTCCGCTAAAGTCGAACAAAAACAATTTTGTAATTGTTGTGCTTCCATTGCAAAATAAGAAACACAATTTAAGTTTGTTCATGCAATAAGCCCTTAAAACCTTATGGCATCATCCTAAAACTACTTCCTGTCGTCTCTGGAAGTAAAAAAAGTGTTTCCATTGCAGTTTGTATGTTGTCTGAATAGCACAGCTGAAGTCCACAGTGGCATGTAAATGTAATGAAGCTTTGTGAACTGCTGAACAAACTGTGACTGAACTGTTGAAATTTTCTAATTTCCTCATGTAATTTCTCTTCCTAGCCTCTTTACATTATGAGGAAAGGTCATGGCAAAATCAAAAGGCCATGAGAACGCTCTGCTATTTTATTGCTGTAAATGCTGAACTGTATCCAAGTAAAACCAGCAAGTCCTGTCCGTGACAGTCAGCTTTATCCGCTTACAATTCGCTGAAAATTAAAGCAAGAAGCATCAAACAGTATCAAACTGAACAATGAGCCACTGGAATGTAAGGTCTGTTGATTGTAATAAGCGAATGTAAACGTTATCTGTGGTAAACCTTTAGGAAGTGCATTGAATTAGCTGAAAGACTTCATCACAAACAATGAAAAGGTCACAAAATGACCCAAAATAAACCAGGGACAATATCCAATTCTTATTTTTCATGAAATAAAACAATTCAGATCAACTTTGTTGTCTTAGATTGTGTGGTAATCTAAGATACTGGTCATTGGTTCGCCTTCCTATTTTTCCTATTTTATTCATCGGATTGATAAAATAGAAATGACAAAGGATGTAGTTTCTTTTTACAACGACTATTTTTCCTAATTTGACTGTGAAAAATGATGGGGGGGAAAAGCAAATGCTACAGTTGATAAACAAGCGAGAAAGAAAGGTAACTGGTGAAGCACTCGTCAAATAAATGGTGGGTAAATGGTTGAATTTAACTGAAGCCTACAGGCTAACACAAGTCAGTATTGATCATCTCTTTCTGGGACTCTATAACCGAGCGAGAAATTGTAACTCTGGGTTATACATCACGTATTCGCCTGAAAAATAACTACTTTAATGTTTAGAATCTAAGAAGTGCTTACCGAGAAGATTATTAAAAAAAAATAAATAAAAAATGCATATTCGATTATAAGCTTTAAACATGTTGAGTGATGACAATTGATTTTCCAATTACCTTCAGTCTACTAAACAACCCAGCAGCTGCTAATGCACTGGTCATTACAATTCAGCACGACAGGCATAGTGTTTAAAGGCAAACCTTCCCCTCGGTCGTAAAGTGCTTTAACATTTTTATTTTGTGTTCTATTGGTCACAAGTTGTCTGACAAACCAGGTTGTTTGGCTTCATTTTCTGTTACGGTTCTGTGCTGAAAAACGAAAACTGTGAATTGTAAGAGTGGGTGAGAAATAGCATAAAATGTCTCCTGCAACTATGACAACAAGTTACGGCTTGTAAGGGAAACTTTCAATATGGCCTCTCCTTGCATCACCAATAGTGTGCTGTGGTTTATTTTACAAGACACACATAAGAGTGCGTCTAAGATTTATGTCGCATGTAGCTTCAGCGACTCTAAACTTGAACAGATTAAAAGTGGTGTGTGCTTATGGAAAGTAAAGGTTAAAACGATGAGGCGCTGAGAGCGATGTCTACTTGGCAAAATTCCATATTTTCCGACTGTCAACTCGGGCGTGGCATCAATCCACCCGGCTCCGATTTCCGATTTAAGTGGAAAGCAGCGTAAGTTCAGGGTCCTTCGTTAAATATTCACACTCCCTCAGCCTGCCAGTTTCTCCCTGCCTCAGCTGTTCCCAATCTCCCGATTTCCTCACTTGCATCCATCCTCATTCCCTGACGCTTCTTTTGTATTTCAGCTCACCAGTTTTCATTTTGTTTCACTTTTCCTCCTACCCAGGTTCAGTGTCACATTCCCTGCCTCTGCAAGTTTCTGCTGTCATTTGTTAAACCTCCATCGTGATCGCTCCAAACTACTGTCTGCATTTTGGTCCAGCTTACAAATATAAACTGGACCAAAGTACCAGCAAAAATCTGCTGGCACTTTTCCCCCCCTAAACACTAACAATAGAGATAAAGAAAGACAGAAGAGATACATCTATCAAGAAATACTGAATGGATTTTGAGATGATATTATCAAAGCAAGTCAAGTTCTTTGGATGCATTTTGTTTACATGTTTTGAAGGAAATTTTAAGATTCACAATGTTTCAGTCCAAAAACAAATTCAAGCCAGCAAAACATGTCATTAGTTAAAATGTCTCTTCATGTCTGGCATTGAGTTTTGCACAAGGAAGTAGTTCAGATCTTACTTTTTTTCAACACTTAGTGTAAATCAGTGCTTTTTTCTAATCATTATTATGTCTTATGTAACATTTCATATGTATGAATGCAAACGTTTGGCTGAACTATCTACTTTTTGACCGAACAAGAAAATATTTTTCCCTTCTAGTCTGATTTTTACATCCTTCGGAGGCAACCATTACCAGCCGTCACAAAGGAGCGCTATTTAAACCCTTGCTCCCGCTGAAAGCAGCGGCGCTCCGAGAAAAAGACGGAGGGAAAAAAGGGAAACAAAAGCCGATGTGGACCCCAGGACAACATGAAGAGGAGAATTAGGATGGCAAAGACTAGAAAGAGAGTGAGAAAGAGAAAGAAGGAGAACGGTACACAGAGGGATGGAGATGAGGAGGCTCCATTGGGGTGCAGTGGGCTGTGAGACGGGTCCTTTCACCCCCCATCTAAACACAGTGTCCCACCGCGCATCATCGCTCTCACCCGGGCAGCCAACGCTGTGACCACAGACACAAAGTTAACCAGTCAACTCCATTACAGTGCAGGGGGCGTGTACAGACCTGCCACACCAAAGGGATCACGCCGGCCGGCCAAGAATATTAATTGCTTTTAAATGAAGTGGAAGTCTCTTTATTGGGTGTCTGGTGTTGGTTTGTTATCTGCGGGGTTGAAAAAGGCCCGACTGCTCTTTGGTCTCGCCGCCTTTGAAAGAGAAAGTGACTCTGGATGAGGTCATTGATCAGTGGGGGCTATATACTCCCAGTGGGGTTTTGTGCGTCTTGCCCCTTTAACTACCCGTATTGTCCTCTGCCCATTGATGGCTCATTGCGCTGCAGGTTAATATACATATTTGTTAATGATGTTTCCTCTCTTGCGTGGATGCAGTCCAGTAGGGATCTTTGTTTTGCAGAGTCAACATTAAAGACAGAATTCAGTGGTACAATTTTCTAAATGACTCAATTTTAAAATGTAATTTTAGTAGACAGAGCTCTAGGTATAAAATGTATGTAAAATACTATTTCTCAAAATCTTTACTTCTGAATACTACAGTGTTAAAAAAAGACAGTTTGGATTATTTTCATAAAGTGTGTAGTTTTGAAACAGGCTTGAGTTACTGGCTGAACCAGCACAGCCCAACAATGGGTTGAAGCGACTATTGATTAATATTAGAAACACCACAGAATGAGTTAAAAACAAAGACCCATCATGTGGATTAGTACATAAGTTATATTTGGATAAAACGCAGGATTTGTTCAGATTAAATTTGCATCCCAAAATAATGAAGTAAAGACACTAACTTACGTTGTAAAAAGATTTAATTGGAAATTATATTTGCATTACATTATTCATAAAAATAAGTGTAAAAATATTGCCTATCAAGTATGGACTTTGTGACCAGTTCTTTGGTCATAACGTGAACGTGGATCATACTGTAGCTAGCACGCGCGTTCGTTAGCTTGTTAGCAGGTGAAACGTTAGCTTAAATGAACAAACTTCTTCTTTGGTCTGAACTTGTCATTAACACAACCTGGGCAACTTTTGCCCTCGCAGCATAAACCCATCGTTTGCTTTAAAGAAAAAAAAAAAAAAGACATTTTTGTGTGTGTGTGCGTGTATTCGTTTATGTTATAATCAAAGGCTAGTCCTAATGTGGCTAGGGGCTAGCTTTAGCGTTGTGGTGTGAGTTAAGCTACAGTGAAGTTTAGGGTAAGCTGCAGGATTTGTGTGTCAATCCGTATATCCAAAATGCCTGTAATAGTTTATATAGTTGGAAGAAAAAGCTTTATTCAGCAGTTTATTGTTCACATGCTAATCTCTATTTTCACATAGGAAACTTTAAGAAAAACTACATTCTTACAAGACTGAGCTGTATCAATAATAAAGAACTCCATAAATCATATTATTTGGTTCCTGGCTTTTCCTCTGAGTACTTCTGTGATCGGGAAAGCTATAAAACTATGGTGCTTGTTTTCACAATAGAGCACAAGTTCAAATATTTACGTCTGTATTTGGATAAAACAGTACAAGTCTCACCAAAGCATTTTTGCCACACCTATGAGCTAAAACAATATTAAAGTAGTAGGAGAGACATCACCTTCAACAAGTGTTGTCAGTGTGGAAAGGTGTAAAAGAACATCATGAAAACGCACAAGTTCACGAAGCCACTGTGAAAAATCTGTCAGGTTCTTCCAAGGAGTTGAAAATCCCTGCAAATTCACTCCGATTTCAGATTGGGGTGAATCAGCTCCTCTATTAAAGTATTCTAGGGTCAGATGTCGGCCTGTTTGTCTTACACCTGAAGTTTAACCAATACTGGCAATGGCAATGGTTCCAAACACAGCAGGATATGTGTAATGGAACGGTTCAAGCAGGAAGTAAAGGTTGCAATGGCCCAGTCAAAGTCTAGAGACAAACATCTAATGAATTAAAGCAGTGTTGAAAATCAAGTTACTCCACGATGATAGAAACTAAAAAAGTCATTCAGAAATAAATACAAAGAGGATTGAAAAAGCTCAAATTAATCAATCATGGAGAGTATTTATTGTGGTTTTGCACATTTATTAGTAATAATAGGCTCATTTTTAGTATCTCCTAATCTGTGAAACACAGGAAGCGAAAAATAATGTACTCTTTTCATTTGTTTGTTTTCTTATGTGTGACTATGCAGTTGTGAAATGTCTCCCTAGCTCTAGTGACCGCCATGCCAAGTGCACACTTTCTACTTTACGCCAGTCACCGACTCGCTGTTGTTGACTGCGTTACCACCGGCGAGCCTTGCCAGGACTGCACAATGGCTGCTGTAGCTCAGATCATGTACGGTACAGTGTATCCACCACGGTGGTCCCCGCTGAGCTGTGTGTCTGAGGCCTATGGCAGGCTGACGGGGAACGAGGGGGGGGGAGGTAGCAGGGTAAAGGAGAGCGGATAGAGAACATTATCTATAATTCCCCCGCGCTGTCTTTCGCTTTCTCAAAAGGGGCCCAGGCACCAAACAAAGCCTTGCCGCTAGACAGCTCTGAAGATGAAGACGACACTGAGGTTTCACATCCGCATGAATACGGCTAGATATTAATCCAGCTAAGAGAAGAAAAAACATGCTACAGGTTGCTTTCTAAGCTTTCTTTGTGGGAGTATTTCTTTGTGTTGCTGCCTGGGTCTTGAATAGAACCCCCCTCCACCCCCAAAGTCCCACCACCACCCCAAAGCCCCACCACCACCACCTCCTTTGCTTCTCACTATGTCCATTGAAAAAAAAAGGCTTCCAAATAAAAGCTATTAGAATATTTGTGTAGATGAGTAATAAGTTATTAGTTGCAATTACTGGTCATCTATTAGCCTGGTATAATAGACTGATTAGGCAGTGGGCCTTTTAACTTCTGAAGAAGTAATTTGGAAGACAGCCTACCTTTGAGAAGCCAAAGAAAGGCTTCCTTTGTTCGGCCCGTATCAGGCTATTGTACTAACAGACATGTTATAATGGGATTACTAGCGACTACCATGGACGGATAAAATCAATGGCGAATGCATCATTTTGTATAATTCACAGGTACTGGAGATGAGAAGATATCTGTGCTAGTGAGAGGGCACTTCAAACAAGATGAATAGGGAGTGGTATATGCATCTTACCACCTATATTTAATGTAATTGACCGCATATGGGAGACGGTGGTGGGACGTTTCAGTGCCTCGGCCTTTTCCCGCGGACGGCCTCGGTGCCTTTTTTTGACTTTGGGAGCAATTAGAGCAGCCTCGGGTTGCGAGTTTGCTTTTTTATATTTTTTGGGGGGATGGCATGTGTTTGACCTTGGAGAAATGGGAAGCGTGAACTCCTCCGTACAGGTAGCGGCGCTGGTCCTTTTCAGAGATGATGGCAAAAAGTTCCATTTAAATCAGACTGAGCTTTTCAAGGACACCCGATTGTTGGCAAACATGCCCCCTTGGCCGAAAAAATATTTAATTCTGAAGAATAACAAAAGCGCTTGTGGTCATGGGGCAAATGTTCTTTCTTTTCTTTTTTTTTTTACCTTGTTATCCTTTGCCTTCTGTGTTATCCTCAGTCCAAAGAGACGCTGGTAAAATTCAAAACTCTGTCTTAACCAGCTTGTTCAAATTTTATAAAGCAATATTGGGAACATGTGAGGTAAAATTGATATTTCTCCGAAACTTACAGAGCTGTGCAGAAGTACAGATTTCTATTTTTTTTTGACGCAAATGTTTCACATCATTCAAGTTAGATTAGAATTTAATTTAAGGAGAAACAAGCTATCCAAACCAACTTGACCCAGTGTGAAAAAGTAACCCAACCCATACACTTAAACAGAACCGGTCTGACGACATGAAGTAGGATTAAAGTTCCCACAAAGCAATGCATCATGCCCCAATCTAATGGAAAACCAGATCTGATAAAAAATGATTGACATCCATCAGACTTGGAAGGGTTATCAATCATTTCCACGGCTTTGAGTCTTCAGTGAATCTCACTGAGGGCCATTATCCACAAATGGAAATAGTACAAAATTGCTCCAATAGCCCATTGCAGTTCATTCTTTCATTTCGAGATCCACACACATTCTTTACGCCTTGAAGTCGCGACATGAGGAAGGCATCCCACCAATATTACAGCCCTGATCCACCTCACCAGGTAGTGGCGAACCCTTCAGCAGTGTGAACGGAAAGGGGTGACACGGGACTGTGGAAGGAGTGTGACGTAGTAATGAAATTCAGAGCGAAGACGGCTTCTTTGAAGAATCAGCAGCAGTCACAAGCATGTAGCGAGACACACCGTGTGATCCTAAAGAGTAAACCTGATCTGAGAAGTACTCTGTTTCTCTGTGGAATCTGATGTGAATGCTAATATAAGAGCAACTTCTGTTTACTTTACTTGCAAAATCCAGAACAACATCTAAGGAAGGCCACTATTGTCCCGGTCCAGGTCTATTTTCATGAGTTCTGATCAACAGAGAGACTGGGTAAAAATGCCGTCCATCGTAGAGTTTCGAAACAAAAAACATAGCTTGGGGTTAAACTAAAAAAAAAAACGTTTCACGTTTAACAACCTTTATTCTGATAATTCCCAAGACCGGTGAAAATATTCTTTGCACTGGTTCGACAAAAGTGGATTACAACTAAAATCTAAAAGCATTTCAGAAAAAGAATATAATTAATACAATTAAACATGGTGGCTGCTTAATCGTCAAAAATAATCAGTAGGATAATCGATTACTAATGTAATTGTTTTTTGCAGCACTACTCAGGTTAAGTCTGGCTGAAATTGGTGTGACCAAAAACAGCCAAAACAGGATAAATCTGTACAGGACCGGTCGCTGGTAGAGTGACCAAAACACGAAACCACCAGAGAAGTTTTGCTCCATGTCTCCTCATTCAGCGGCGGCCGCAGATGGAGCGCCGCATTGACACCAGGCCAAATAACCCAAAACAATATCATCCTCCTTCCACTTGCAAATGACAACAGGAGCACATTGATGTCTTCCTGAACCACTTGTCTGCTCTCTTTGGAGCGGCGCGTCTTCCCTGCTTGTTGTTCATTCTAATGCGGTCCGCGAGGAGCAGCTGGTGGTGACACGGGGTTGATTACGCCGTTCTCACAGTGACATATTCAAAGGCAACAGGGGAAAGCGCCATTGTTGCTCGCGATCTGCGGATGACAGTCCTGCCTGTTGAACCAGCTCCACTGTGGTGATCTTAGGGTCAGAGGGCAGCGCGCAGTGATAGCAGGGATACGTTCAGGCCAGGCTGGCGTTGAAACGGAAATGTTGGTACCAGGATAGTTGTTGGGCCTTTTTGATGAGGGTGCATTAAGTATGAAACACCCAAATATTCTGACATCTTAATTTGTCAGAATTTGTCAGAATCTTAATACCTCCCATCTTAATGGGAGGTATTAAAAGATAGAACCAGCACAGGTTTCAGAACTAACCCAAAAAATGAGGCAAACTCAGGTTTTGGTCGGAGTTCTTAAAGGGATTGTTCAGGATTTTTTAGGTGAGATTCTGGTAAAAGATCATCTGCGTTTAGACTCTGAACACTAGACGTTGTTGTTGTCCAGCATTTGCTGGATTTATGGACCCACAACTGTGGATTAAACAAATGTGGAGTTGGCTAAATTCACATTAGTTGGTTCTGGTGACTGGAGCTAACGGAAACAAAATGGATCTCTGTTTAAACATCTCCAGTCTTAAAAATGTTAGCTGTTTTTGCGAAGTGCAAACACTACTCGTGATCTTTAAGCCGTCGTCATCTGTGCATCGGATGTTAATTTACGCAGAAGCAACTTGAGAAAAGAGTTTTTTTTCCAGAAAAAATGATATTCTTGTGCACAAGAATGTCATTTTTTCTGGAAAAAAACTCTTTTCTCAAGTTAGGGTAGGGTGGGTTATGTGAAACGAGTATCAGATAGAACATGCAAAGATTTTCTAGCCAAAATAACTGGCTGATATAAAAGAATAATGAAAAAACACTGCAGTGTGCTGCTTTATTGATTTTCTAACGGTTTATTTATATTTGGTAATCAGGTTAACTAAAATGCTTTACATATTCTTTTCTCTGTACACATGTCTATGGTTTCTGAAGGTTTCACCAACTCGACTTTAAGACTTTTTAAGACTACTGTGAATGAAATTAAGACCTGTTTCACAATAAATAACATAAATCATGAGGTTTGGAAACAGAAGTGAGCCAATGTTTAAGACGAACATCATCCAGGCAGCTGGAGATAAACTGGCACTTATCCATGATGGACGTAAGAAAGCTAGCTAGCTTTAGCAGCTATTAGCAGCTAGTTATTGGTAGCTGCAATCGTGTTGAGTTACAGTGAAGATCTCTGTAAACTCCTGGATGAAAAAAGAAAATTGTGTAGAATGTGTGTTTCAATAGTCCTGCCACAAAACAAAAGGAAAGACATGTGGTTAATATATTTCAGACTAAGTTATTTTTCTATGAATTTAAGGCTTTAATTACAGATACATGAATTTAAGATTTTTATAAGGATGTGTGGACATCCTGGTTTTATGAAGGAAGATTATTGGTGGCGCACCGCCTCCAACCTCAACCTGTCCTGCTACTGATACTTGGTTTCTGTGTGAATAACCACTTGCTACAGCTTACCAGCTCGCAAAATAAAACGTTAGCATTTTTATCAAAAAACATGAGTTTTTGTTGTTGTAATTTCTGTGTTTCCATTAAGCACATTTATTTCTGTAATGCGCAATTATGTTTATGGTCAATAGAAACACAGTTAGTGATGAGTCTTGAGTTTTACTTTGGAAGTCAAATTTAGTTCAAATTGACAACTAAGCGTTTAAATTTCAACTTTGTTGAAGAAATAAAGATATTAGTTTTAACTGGATGAAACTGTCGATGTGTAAAGCTTGTTTGAGATCTAGTGACTTGTTCAAATTGATCATCAAAGTCAACATTTGTATAGTTCAAAAATAAATGTAAAGGGTCACAAGAGGTTGGATTTTGTGGCTAGTAATCTTAAAAGAAAATTTAATCCACTGCCTTAAATCCCTTAATGATCACAATTACTGATTAATTCCTTATCTCCATGCTTTGCTTTACATTATGAGAAAACTGCATATGGAGAAGGGTTTTTGTTTCACCTAATGGCTCGTCTACTCAAAGCGCTCGCATGGCCTCCTATGCGCGGTGCATAAACACTCGTATATGTCCTGAAGCACTTGCTGCACTCTGTTCAAAAGCAAAGGATAAAACCATAAACACAAGCAAATAAGAATAGGAGAGCCAGTCACTCAGTCAGTCCAGCCTCTTCATCACTAGGCCCAGTTTGGATCATTTGGTCCGTAATTGGTGCCCACAAGTGAGCCACTCCACATGAATGGAAGTGCAGTAAAGCGACAGTGGCCATGATCAGTGTCTGCTCCCAGGTAATAGCACTCGTTCCCCCTCCTCCCCTTCTCCAGCCCAGTTTCCCTCTCCCAGGCTGCTTCTTCTGTTGAATGAGGGGATAAAAGTAGGAAGGACGATGCAGAGGGGGTTGGGGGTTCGTCCAAGTAGAGGAGGGCCCGGAGAGAAGGGGTGGAGGGGCAGCAATATAGGCAATCCATAATTACCTGTAATGAGACTTTTGTCTTGAAGCATTACGGGGATGTTCTTGAAGTCACTGCGGAGGTGGTTTTCAGATGGAAGGAGAGCTGCGCACGCCTCAAGTCCTCTCGTGGCCCATCTCATCCATATGTGCAGTAATAAGTAATTACTGAAGTCTCATTGAAGTCCACGCGGAGCATCCTCCGTCCCTTTCTCCCGAGGCGGATGAATACCCGCCACTCACCTATTACACAAAGTGACACTCCTGAAGATCCAACGTGTCATCTCAATCTTCCTCTTGAGTCCTCCTCGTTCCTGCCTCCATCCCCGCCTCGGTTTGAGAAAACAGCTGGCGTCCTTTGATGTCTGACCGGCGCCCGCGCTGGGTCACCGTCACTGCTGCAGCCGACAGGGTAGCTATTCATGCCAGTCTCGGGGCATTGAAATCATTTTCTATATAGCACCATGTTGCAAATAGCTACCCCGGGCATCCTGTGCTGCTGCCTAACACCTTAGCGGCTGATGGCTCTCACACAGGGAGCAAAATTATAGAACTGCTCTGCTGGCTGTTTGGTCCTATTGGACGTCGTCTCCTAAGTCCACTTTGAAAATCTGCCCCATTATGTGTCAGTTGACAGAAACCATCTTATGAACTAATTCGTCTTTGTTGAGTGCTAAGTAGGCCTTATTTTGTAGCAGTTGGAGCGTAGTCACCTAAAACTTTGCTCTGAATTACAACAGTGCAAAAAGTATTCAAAGATAAATCATATGCTGCTCGGTCCAGGACTGATTACTGATCTAAGTTGATGAAAACCAAGCCTTGAGTGATTTAAATGATGTTTAGGTTCTTTTTTTGGCTTTCTGGATGAGTCATCATTGCAAGCTAGGTTGGTAGCTAGCATCGCACACGCTGCTGTAATAATCTAGTTCCTCATCTGTTCTTGGAGTTCTTTACATGATCTATTTAACGTGATTTGCTGGTTTTTGACACACTTAAACCTACTTTATGTCAGGACTAGCAGCAATCAACAGGGTTTGGCTGGTAAAGTTGAACTTGGCTTCCCAAAATAGTGGTTATTTGCTTGATTCCCTTTAACAAAGTATTCAAATGTAGTTGGCTCTTTTTCATCTCAATAAGCTGACAAAAATCCTAAGCTGCTCAAATGACATCAGTTAATAAAATGACCGTTGGAGGTAAAAAGAGAGAATATTTCAAAGGATTTTGAAGTTCAGCTACATAGTTTAAATCAAACATCTGTTTGCATCTTCATTTCATACATATTAAAATTAGCCACTCTGTAAGGCGATGCAAGCAGCTACTCTGAAAGGGACCAAAACCCCTTTGGGTTAAAAATCGTCCTGCATGAAACACATACTGACAGTCTGCTGTTTTTAGAGTTTTACTTTCATATTAAACATTATGTTACTGTTGTATAGAAAAGTCACAGCGCACACATTTACATATAGTCTCCAGGAAAAATCTCCAACACTCAGAGGATTCTATTAATTTGTTAAAGACACACAGCTCATTCATTTAATGGGAGCAACAAATAGGATAGATATGAGTTGTGATAGATAACAAAATGTGAGGCTGATCAGCTACATTACAGTAAAATGACAGCAAGTGATTACAGTGAAATCATTGCATTCCTTCTCAAGAAAATTGAGCAATAGAAAGATCCTCATCTTCAAAAACAGTTACATTCAGTTTTTATTGGGGTCATTTTCAGGCTCGCTGCTGGAACCGACCCGTTAACAGAGTAAGAAGGTCGATTCATTAAGCCGTTGTCCTTGAAGGCTACATGGCTTTGGAAAGGCTCTGAGACTCATATCCTTTTGACTAAAACTGCCCAGTAAGAAACATTTAAAGGCAGTGACACCATAAAAGCGTGTTTTAAGAAACAAGGACAGGCTATTGAGAAATGTGGCCGTGCAGACAGAAAGATACATTTTGTTGCTGAGAGAAAAAGAGTGTCTAGAAAGCAGCAAATTTACTTTTTCGGCCCGTCGGGCTGCAGTGGTTTTACCATGCTGTGGTAGAGTGTGTCTTTCATGCTATGTTATTTACAGGAAATTGCAACATCATATTTTGAACTTGGTGTTTGTAATGTGATGAAATGTGAACAAGTTCTTGATGTATAAACACCCAGGAAAGTGTGTTTTAAGAAACAAGGACAGTCAAATAGGAGACAGTACGAGAGACAAATTGTCGTGCCCGAACCCTCAGCTATTTAGAAATGATTCTTTCCTGAAGACGCGGACTCAAAGTTTAAAATTTTTCCCAATCGCTAACATTTGCAGCTCCAGTTCAATGCTGAAACTACAGGCAGACTACAATTCCAAAACATTTCCTTCTGTTCACTGATTGGTCTGGTTGAAATTCCCGAGCAGAGAGGCCAAGTCTTCCCTCTACCCAACCACTTGGGCCAATGTCCTACAAGGAAATCTCAAGACGTTCCCAAGCCAGTTGAGAAACATTATCCCTCCACCATGTCCTGGATCTTCCTCTTGAGTCTCCCCTAGTTGGACATAACCAGAACACCTCAAATGTATGTGTGTGAGGGGAACACGGACTGTTCCCCTCACACACATACATAATCGGTAAAAATTTCATGCCATTATCTATCTTGTATTATAAACCCACTAATACATATATAATCCATTTCCTAACATTCTTGTATATTCTGTATAATCTGTGCACATAGCTCCCATATTTATATTTACACACAATATTTTATAGCTCCTTGCTACTACTCTCTGTTTATACATAACCCCTTATAGTCTATACATACACAGTTTTGTACACCTGTAA